>BQNB010044696.1:0-44729 GCA_026074375.1 Tanacetum coccineum | reverse complement strand
ATACAAGGCTTACAAGACTTATCTTGGCCATGCTACAGGTGCTGTACCTCCCAAGATTGCTAGAAAATTCAAGAAAGCCTCTCTAACTAAGAAGGACAATGATCTAGTTACTGTAGATGAAGAACCTGTCACAAAAGGCAAACGAGTTAAGATATCAGTCAAGAAGTCTTTAACTAAGCCAGCAACAGGTATCGTCATCAGAGAGCCTCCGGTGGAAACAAAGTCTAAAGGAAAGGAAAAGGAAAAGGTGGATGTTGCTTATGGTAAAGGAATTGAGCTGCTATTTGAAGTAGCTTTGACTGAAAAGGCTCAGCTGAAAGAAGTGAGAAAGAAGAGCTTAAGGGACTTTCATAAGACACATCATAGTGGTTCTGGTACGATTGTCGAAGATCCACCAAGTATTGAAAAGATCACTCCTACTATCACAAGTGAAGGAATTGGTGATAAACCAGAGGTTCCTGATGTAACAAAAGATGACTCAACTAAGGTGATTCTGAGTCTTGGGGTAATGATGAAGACAATAGCAACAATGAACAAGAATCAAGTAATGATGAAAGTGAGCCGAAGAATGATAGTGAAGAGCAAGCATGTGATTTGGAGCAAGAAGAAGAATCTGATGATGATGATCAAGAAGAGGAGGAGTTTGTTCATACTCCATCTCCCACACATGATAAAGATGATGATAATTTGGAATCAGAAAGTGATGATGTGAGTGAAGGCGATGAAGAAATGGATGATACTACCAACTAATTTGATGATGATGTAGACGCAAGATTGGAAGAGCCCACTCAGACTGGTAATGAGATTGTTCAAGGTGAAGGTGCTGATGTCGAAATGAATGAATCTCAACAAGGGAATGAAAATTTAGAGACTACTCAAGAACAAGTTCTTGACGATGCTCATGTGACAATTACTACTACGAAGAAGACTAAAGTTCCTGTTACTAGTTCTTCTCGGTCATCCGACTTGGCATCTAAATTCCTAAATTTTTCAGACATTCCTCTTACTGATGCAGAAATAGTTTCTCCACTTGATGTTCATGTCCACCATGAAGTCCCAAGAACTCAGACACCCACTCTTCTTACAATACCGGTTTCTGTTATCACTGAATCATCACCTGTATTCACAAACATTCCTTAATCATCACAAACCTTCACTCCTCCACCAATACTAACAACACCCACTCCACCACCAAAAATTGAAACTACAAATCCTCTATCAACACTTCCTAACTTCGTATCAGTCTTTCGATTCAACGATATAATAACAACATTAGAAAAAGAAGTTGCTGAAATTAAAAAGGACCCTCCATATACTCAAGTGACATCTTTAGTTGATGAACATCTAGACACAAGGTTGGGAGAAACTAGAGAGGAATTCATGAACTTCCTATCAGAGTCTCTCACGGCAAGAATCAAAGAGCAAGTAAAAAATTAGCTGCCTCAGATTCTACCTAAGGAAGTGTCTAACTTTGCTCCACCTGTGATTGAAAAGTTGATTAAAGAATCACGTGATGAAGTTACTCTAGCAAAGGTGTCTTCTCAACCACAATCTACATATGAGGCTGCTTCTACACTTACTGAATTTGAGTTAAAGAAGATTCTTCTCGACAAGATGGATAAAAGTGAGTCATATCTGACGGCTCCCGAACACCTAAGATTGCTATGATGGTTTGAAAAAATCTTACGCTCTCGAAAAAAATTTCTTCTATACTTATGATGTATATTCATTGAAACATGGCCGAAAAGACAAGGATAAAGATGAAGACCCTTCTGCTAGATCAGACCGAGGGTTAAAGAAAACAAAGCTAAGCAAAGATGTAGAACCAACCACTGGTCCGAAAAAGAAAGATTCAACGTCTGGCTCTTCCAAAGGCACCAAGTCTCAACCAAAATCTTCTGGAAAGTCTGTTCAATTAGAGGAACCAGTGTTCGAGGTTACAGACTCAGACATGCCACAAGATCAAGAAGGGAATCTGGGTGATAATGAAGATGAAACCAAGGAATGAGACTGCCTTTCCAGACGTGACTGGTTTAAGAAACCTACACCAACCTCAAGAACCCACTGACCCTGACTGGAATATTGGCAAGACTACTCAGGAAGGACCAACTCAAAATTGGTTGATGACTCTAGCAGCTTCCACTTCACTGATAATCGTAATAAGGACTTTGATAATTGATGAGCACTCAATAACTTCTCTGGGATACATCTTGAAAGGGCTGAAAATTAGAATTTTAACTCAAGAAATCCTGCTAGGACCAGCATTCAGACTAATCAAAGGTACACGCTCTAATTATGCTGAATTAGAATATGACTTTGAAGAATGCTATAAAGCTCTTTCAGAAAAACTTGATTGGGAAAATCCTGAAGGCGGTGACTATCCATTTGATCTTTCCAAACCCCTTCCTTTGATCAAGCGTGGAAAACGTCAAAGAGTACCATTCGAATTCTTCATCAACAATGATCTCAAGTATCTACAAGGAGGAATTTCGACTATGACATACACGACGTCTACTACCAAGACAAAGGCCGCTAAGTATGATCTACCAGGCATTGAAGACATGGTTCCAAACATATGGAGTCCTGTTAAAGTTGCTTATGATAGATATGCGTTATGGGGTATCTCACATTGGAGACAACAACGTAAGTCCTTCTATGCATATGCAAGAGGCATGCAATCAAGAGGAGATGTATATTCTACAAAGCGTATTCTGGCAGTCACTCATGTCAAGGTAATGAGGAAACATAGATACGGGTACTTGGAAGAGATTGTAGTGAGACGAGCTGATAACATACTATACAGATTCAAGGAAGGTGACTTTCCACGACTTCGGATCAATGATATCGAGGATATGTTAATTCTTGTGGTTCAGAATCGGCTCATAAATCTTTTAGGGGATGACGTTGCTGACTTCGCAATAGCACTAAGGATGTTCACCAGAAGTCTGGTTATTCAGAAGCGAGTCGAGGATCTTCAACTTAGAGTTGAAAGTTATCAAAAGAAGATCAACGTCACCAAGCCTGATACTACAAGACCAGATCTCAGAAAAAGGCACCCGTACACTCCATACAAAGACCCTCAAGGATTCATTTATGTCGACGACTACAAGAGGAACAGGTTGATGCGCTCTGACGAACTGTACAAGTTCAGTGATGGCACGTTAACAAGACTTCTTTCTTCGCTCAAAGACATTACCAAGAATATCGACATGAAGTACTTGCCGAAGAGAAGATGGAGCACATTGGAAAAGAAAAGAGCTCATTTCATGATCAAGGACATCAACAAGCTGCCAAAGGAAATGAGGATGACGAGGAGTTTAGAGAAATTCGTTGGTGGTAAACTCTACAAAACTGACCTAGGACTGCTACAAAGAACAATATGACTTCGTCATATTGTGTTCATATCTCAAAGGTCATTTCGTATATCATAAACTTGTGAATTTGTATATAAGTAGTGTAGACTTATGGTGATAATAAGGTGTGCTCGAGTATAAAATTTTCAAGAATTTCTTAGTAAATTCAAAAATTTTCAAATTATTATACTCAGCACAGTCTTATATACCCTCAAAACTTGAGGGGGGGGGGGCATTAAAATGTTCCTAATAGTGAGTATGTAACATTTTGTCCCCTAACTTTTAATCAATTGATATCCAAAATATCAAGGGATTAACATTTTGGATAAGGGGAGAAAATGTGATTAAACTGAATCTTAATTGTATTGACATGTGATCGTATAAAATGGACTCAATGCACTCCAACACTTAGCATGTACTACGATTACGGTGCACATGTTAAGGGGGAGCTTTTTAGTGATGATGAAAAACTCTCAAAGTGTAAATCTTTTGATATTTATATCAAACACTTTGATTGAACTTTTCAATGATTTTGGTTTTGATTGTGATGGAATACCTTAAAGACCGACCATGTACTTAAATTTATGGAGTTATAAGGTGGTTAGGCATAGGTATTCAAATCCTATGATCCAACCAGAACCAGAGGGATCTACCCAGGGATATCTACAAGATAGTGTAGAAGTCCTTAGGTATGATATAAAAGGAGAAAGAGTGAGAATCGGGAATAATGCCGACTGACTTTGACGCCGTCTCCCTGGTCTGCAAACGAATTCTTGAGTGTCTTCGAGTAAAGTTGCAATCTTGTCCCGTTTCTTCCCAAATTGAGTCCAAAGTGTATGTATTTCCTCTAAATGCTTTCCAAATGCTAAAATCACAAAAAAAACAATTAAGCATAATAATTGAGGATATTTGTATCTATATGGGGGTTAAATGACCTCGAAAAAGTATATAAAATGACACATCATCACTTCATCAGTCTTGATGTTTCGCTGCTTTTAGAATCGCAGCAAACCGCAGATTCTATACTTGCAACATGACACCCTACTGCTGCCAGAAATTGGGTATCAAACTTTAACCCCCACTGAATCAGTGCTCATCGGATCTTTGATTATAAGATATACCCACTTCATTTCTTGTTGTGTTTTTCTCACAATAAACCGCCGATTCTATACTCGCAAAACAGGGTTGAAATCTTTAAGCAACCGATTTTGTTTAGATCTTTTTAAATTTAAACCACTGGTGATGTTGAATCGAATCATGCTAGCTTGTGGTGTATGGTTATATTATTTTGAGTTGGTTTTGTTAGATCTAAAAGAATTGGGGCTTTTGTTTTGTTAGATTTGATAGAACATGGTTGGATCTGTTTAAGTCTAATATTTTTTAGTGTTTCTAGTTCTGATAGAACATTCTCCTTTTTTGGTGGGTTTCAGCTATTTTGTTGTGTTTGTTTGTTTATGTGTGTTGTAAAGAATCGTTGTTTATGAGGTTATGTTTGGTTCGTGGTCTGGATGTGATGGTTGGGGTTTGTGGTCAACCAGTTATAGCTACAACGGGGGCGGTGTGGATTTTAGTAGAAGGTGAGGTCCGGCGGGTGGTGAGGTGCGGATATAAGTTTGTGTTTTTTGTGGTTTTTTTTGTGAGTTGTATGATGTGTTAGATTTATAGATGATGATTGAAGTGGGCTGTTACAATGTTTATAGATGGTTGAAAAATTAAAATGATATGTATTAATTTAGAGGCGGTTACAAATTTACATATTTAAGAAAATTAATGTTTTAGATTTTATTTGTATGTATGTAACAAACTATTGAGTTTTTATATGTTATTTGTTTAATTCATTTTATAGTAATGTTTTTTGTTTTAAAAGTTTTAAGACTTCTTTATTTAGAAGGTGTTAAATCTTTTATAAAGTAGCATAGACTAATATATTTTAAATTTTTAAAATTATAACTTTATATTAAGGAACAGTACGTTCCAAGAGTTCGTGATGTTTAATATTAAAAGAGTAAAGTACATTTTTGGTCCATGTGGTTTGGTGCGTTTTTCACTTTTGGTCTAAAATTCAAAAACGTTTTGGTTTTAGTCCAAAAGTGATACTTTTGTTTCACTTTCAGTCCAAAAGCATATTTTTTTTGTCCTTGTGGTTTGGTGGGTATTTCACTTTTGGTCCAAATTTTCAACATGTTTAGACTGAAAGTGAAACAAAAGTATCACTTGTGGACTAAAACCAAAACGTTTTTGAATTTTGGACCAACAGTGAAAAACGCACCAAACCACAAGGACCAAAAATGTACTTTACTCTAAAAAAAAGTTCACCACTCTCGAGGTAAAAAAAGAAAAAAAATTACAAATCGCACTTTCAAAGTATGCGCAAAGTTACCAAAACGATCTTAAACTTTTACCTATTTACAATTTTTTTATATAACAAACTTTATTTATCAAATATAGAACGTATATCTATCGATTCATTCGTAAAAAAATGTCATTGTAAAGATCGACGAATAACGAATAAAACGAGCCTAATATTGCAATGCTTTTGACATACGTACGATTTTATAAACAATGTTGAAGTTTAATATGTATCTTTAAAAAACTTACGAAAATAATCCTTGAGGTAATTGGTTCGTTGCAAAATTAGTCGTTAATGACTAACCTTGCAACAGAACGCTAACCTTAATGACAATATTTCCTCAAAAAAAATCAAAAACAATTAACACGAATAGTCGTTGAGGTTATCGGTTTCTTGCAAAGTTAATCTCGCGCGTTACACGATTACAAACCTCGTTAGAGTTAAATTTCAGTTTTACGAAAAAGTACAATAACTACTACACTGTGCCATCAACAAAACTTTATATTTAATTTTTAAATTCCTTTTGATCAGGTGAAATCAGAAATGGAAAAAATAATTTATACATACCAAAAGACAAATTTGACACAGATTAAACCATAGTAATCGGTAAAATAAAAATTAAAAACTTTTACCGAAACAACCAAAACAATAAAGGATTCTGACTCCATCTATAACGTAGTTGGTTGAGTCTATTAATGGAAATAACAACATCCATAAATACCTTCTGACCAAGATTCAACCTCAAAGTCCCCCAAAAGGCTTATATAATACTCTCTCCGTCCCATAATTATAGTCCACGTTTTCTTTTTTGTTTGTTTCAAATTAATTGTCTACTTTCAAAATAAATAAGGAATTTAGATTAAGTTTACCATATCACCCTCATTTCATGTTATTATTACAAATTTTAAAGAAGTTATAAATTAATTGGTTAAGGGTAAAAGTGTCATTGTGCAAAAAGTAAGAGAGAAAAAGCTATAAAGTTGATGTTTTTCTTAAACTACGTGTTTTTTGTCGGTGGACTATAATTATGGGACGGAGGGAGTATGTGTTTTGCTAATATGTGTCCATTGGGCATATGATAACAGGCTTCGGTTTTGTTGAGAAAGTTTTTATTTTAAGAAAATTGAGAAATCTACGTTTGAGCAAATTGATTCATATTTTTTGATTTGATTCACAAGTAAACATCATTTAATAGTGAATCAAAGCTATAAATCACAAATTTGATTCACAAATCGTTGTTAAAATCGAGTTATGGTAATGATTCCTTAAATTTGTATAGAAGATTCAATATTTTACTTATATTGCAAAAACGAGATATTTTTTAACATTGATTCGAATTTTTTTACACATTTTGAATTATAATCATATTAAAATGAGTTTTACGCTTGAAAAACTTGAATCAAAGTTAAAAATCTATCATTTTTGAAAACCTTCTCAATCTTTTCAAAATAAAAACCTTCTCAATCGATCCAGATTATATGATAATAAGCATTAAATAAACATATGTTTTCCTTTATATCAAAAAATATATTTAATAAACATTCATTATAACTAAAAATTACCTTAATTATATGCATTTTATAATTTAATTAATATGTATCTTCTTTTATATCCACTTTAACATGTGCCTAGAGAATTCTTATTCGTCTTTCTAACCAAGTTAGAAGCATGGAATTGAGCAAACAAATAAAAAGTGAGTATTGTAAATGATCACCCATTATGTATACTTTTCGAGTAGAGAATTCTTATTCGTCTTTCTAACCATGGATTAATATAATTCTTATTCGTTTTCCTAGCTTCTTGTTAGTTTCTAATATAATTCTGTTGTTCAAAAAAAAAAATCATAGATTAATATAACATGACAGATTATGCTTACTTTACGATTATTCTTTGAGTAAAGTTAAAATAAAAATATATGTATTTGTGATAAGCGTTAAAATGATTCAAAAAAATTTTAAATTTCCCAAATTATTCCACAAGATAAGCAAAACAGTTTTAGCCATATTTGTCAAAATCCTTATTAAGCATTCTGTCATCTTTAAGTAACTTATTTCTGGCTTATTAGTGGTTTTTAGAAAAAGTTGTTTTACAAAAAGTGAACGTTGGTGAATAAAAAGGTTGTAAAAGAAGTTTTCGAAAAGCGTATAGTTTTGATGAAAACAAAATCGTGCAAAAAAACGTTTGCGCCTTAAAATTTTGTCGATCGACATTTTGTGCATAAAAAAATCGTTTTGGCATCCAACTTCTATGTATCAAAGTATAAACCGTTTAAATTTGTGTGCATAAAAAAGAATGTGTGCATTAAAATTTCGATGTTTATCTCATAATCGTCACTTATGTGAACCAATATAGTATATTCGAGCATTAATACTTTAGAACAAATCACTAGTGGAAATCCTTTTGACCCATAGATCCATTTCATAATCTATTAGGAAGACATATTTGCCAAGTTTCAATCGAACTAGACTTATAAGCAAGATCATAATTCAGAATCACTAGAAGTAGCCAAACACTCTAATATGGTAGTTCACATTTTGTCTAAACAAACAAAGAAAGCTACTCTATAATGAAATAAACAAATTCCAAAAATTCAAATACTCATTGTAAACTTGAACATAATATCAAAAGTATAAACGTTTTAAACATGTTTTTATACACACATATTTATACACGTTTGTATAAAAATGTGTGTACACACATTTTTATACACGTTTTTTATAAAAATGTGTGTATAAAAAGGTGTGTAAAAACATGTATAAGAATGAGTGTATAAAAATGCCTGTATAAAAACGTTTTTATACACACATTTTTAAACATATTTGTATAAAAATGTGTATATAAAAATGTGTGTGTACACACGTTTTTATACACATTTTTATACATGTTTTTTTTATAGCTATAGTGTTTGAAGCACGTTCGATCCCTGATGACTTTGTTCATGTGCAATATGTTGTGTAAATAGTAAGGTGCACCTGGAAAGTTTATTTCAAACTTATTACGAAAAGACTTGCTGGACAGGCTCCACTTAGTTTGCTATAACTGACGTGTTTGACCCTTTTCTACCAAACAGAAGTCCATTTTGTAGCCAGTAGTGCTCTAAAATAGACTTCAACTTGTTTGATAAACGTTAACGGTTGCAAGTGTTACTAGCGAACCCTTATGCACCTAGTCTTTTTACTGTTTTCACGTTTGTAAACAAAAGATTTTGCCCAAAGTATTAGATTATTACTGTGACTGAACCAGTTTTTTTGGATTAAAAACAGTTGCCTTTTAAGACATTTTTTCATAAACATTTTGGTTATCAATTGAAAAAAAAAGGATTAATTATAGCCCAAGGCACCATAGGTAGGTAATGTCTCCTGTTCAGTTGTGTCTCGGAACATCATGCCATCATAACTACCCAAATACACAATTAAACATTCAGTATAGTAGATAATAATTTTAGTAGACGTATTCGATATGATCTCGGTGATGTTTTGATTTATAGGATTTATGATCAGTGATATGTTAGATGTAATGGAAAGATATAATGAAATAGGTATCTATTACGCATTTAGCTTTTTAAGCTATGCTGATGCATTGGATTCCTTGCTGCAAGAATGATCCATAAAGCCTTACTGTTATAAGTCGAAGAACGTTGCTGTAAAAAATCTATATGCTTTTAATGTTATAACTCGAGACTTGTTGATAATTTATCAGGTCTTAGGTGATGCTGGATATTTGAATTCTAATGATTTTAGGAATCTGTATCGAAAAACTCGGTTTATTGTATATGCGACTGGATATAAAGTTGATTAATGCCTCCGAATTACAAGCAAAACTTTTAGAGATGGGGCTAAAAATTTTATTAAGTTTTGCTCGTGATTAGAAGTATAAGAGGATTTGATCATATGTCCATGTGAGATATGTTGGGATGGTCCATGTTATTTATGGACCAAGCCAAGGGATTTTATGGAACATTGGGACCATGTAAATAGAGATGATGATGACTCTTTTAACAGTGATGGTTTTAATCCGTTTGGTACAATGAGTACATCACATAGCACATGGCCAGTGTTATTGATTCCTTACAATTTACCATGGATGCTTAATAATGCCTTGTAATCTTCCAATAAAGCAATCGATCCATGGATGCTTCATTATCTTCGTTACAGTAGCAATGGAAATGCAACTTTTTCATTCAAATCCCCAATTTTTCATTCAAGATTTTTTTGATAAATTTTGAGTATGCCATACATGAAAGTCCTTGTGATTGCTTCAATTAAAGAAAGTTATTTCGAAAATGATGTTGGGTCTAAGGTGAAGAGATTTGGGTATCTAAAAAGTAGAATAGGGTGGTCTAGACATATATGTAGCAGGTGCTATCTGGGAGCTTCATTTGGTGGGCTATGATTTTAATCTTGAGTGCATGCGAGGAATCAGTTTCAGGGTAGTAGAATATATTGGTTCTTATATAACATTCTGATGAGGATAGTAATCAGAATTTAATAAGGAGGTTGATGAATAGATGGCTCATGTTTTCACATTCTTATCTTATTTTTCATAGCATTGGCATAGCCTTGTGTCCATCGCAATAAACTTTGGGGAGTCACTAAGAGTCTGAGACAACAGGAACATATGATTCCTTATCTATAATAGTGAGAATTTGAGTTAATTAAGCATCTTTAACGTACTACACCCAACTAGTTTTTTACTTATTTCGAATTAGATATGCTGATAGAGGGCTAAGCAGAAACACTGCATTAATTTAGGGGAACACTGCATTAATACTAGTTTTTAACTTATGGACTTGATAATTTGTGGCCTTTTTCAAGTCTCCATAAGCTGATAAGCGTATAAAATTAGCTATTCCAAACACCCTTCTAGTTATCATTGGTTTGGTGGCAGCAACAGATTTATATTATTTTGGTTCATAGTTACAAATAAATACTACTCTCGCGTGAATTTTTTGTGCGTGTTACTTTTACAAATATTATGGTTTGATTATTTAACTTGTGGCTTATTAGTTCATAAGCTTATTAGCACAAAAACTTGAGCTTATCAGCTTTTGAAAAGTTGAATAAGCTGGTATCGTGTTGTGCTGTTTAGATATTGTACCAAATGCCTAGTTTTGTTAGAAATTTGGGGATTTATATCCGTGGTGTCATATAAGGCATAACCACCTGGGCTTGCCAATTTGTGTGTTTATTTCCATTAGATGTTCACATGTTCTGTATATCTTTAAGAGAATTAAGGCTGGACGAGGTCTATCTAAAGTTACAACTACAACGGCTTAGGTGGTTTTATCTAAAGAGGGTATTTGTTTAACCTTATTTTTCTGCTTAGGTGGTATGCTGGTATGCTTATCTAAAGTTACATTTCAAGTCACTGATAATGTTAATGTTAACTTTTATAGAATAGAACTAGTCTTTATTAGCAATCTATTTGATTAATTTTGGGTGAAATAAGAGAACAGAATAAGTTGAAAGAGCTTATATAGAACAACTAAGCAATAGTAGATAACCACTGTTAGCAAGAAATCTTAAACACCTCCTTATATAGACCATGTACATAAATTAGTTTCTGATTCGGTTCATTTGATACTAACTGTATTGCATTTGATACAGCTTCCAAGATGTTCAAATCGAAAACAACGATGCAGAAACATAAAAGAAAACAGAGTGAAATGAATCCACCAACATCACACAACTTTCAGACACAATCAAAATCATTTCCCACGGATATGCAAACCACTCGTCAAGCGATTAACAAGACCAATCACCCGTCATCAGCCTTAGAAGCAACTTTTGGACCTTCTTTTTCTTATAATATGCCCCAAAACTCCTCCCCACCCTCATCTTCACATATGCAAACCACTCGTCAAGCGATTAACAACACCAATCACTTATCATCCTCGTTTCAACCAGCCATTCGACCTTTTTTTCCTTATAATATGCCCCAAAACTCCTCGCCACCCTCATCTTCACATATGCAAACCACTCGTCAAGCGATTAACAACACCAATCACTTATCATCCTCGTTTCAACCAGGTATTCGACCTTCTTTTCTTTATGATATGCGCCAAAACTCTTCATCCTCCTCATCCTCTCTTCAAGCATCTGTTCGACCTAATGTGCACCATAACTCTTCTTCATCCTCATCCTCTTCTCGTTCACAATCATTACAATCCCAACCTACTGTACACGATCCAGCTTTGCACCAATCTTCATCCTCAAATTCTTTTCTGAATCATGATCAAGATCTATTGTCGGAGGTTGAGATCAATCTAGCTGCTCAGTATGAACAAAATCTATTGTCAGAGGTTGAGATAATAGGTAACTAAATCAATTTTTCAATATTATTTAGCCATGCGTTTGTATATTATGTTCTAACATATATGATAATCTTATAGATGGGAATGGAAACATTCTTAGGACACAAAAAATGACCGCAAAGCAAGTTTATAAGCTGAATGGGGGTGAAAAGGTGTTGGTGCATATTAGTGATGATTATCAGCTAATCAAAAATGCCGGTGGCTTGTGTTCAAGATTCATGACCTTAATTCTCAAAGAACCCAACCTATGCCCCCCGGATGCTAAGGACTGGAAGGAATGTAAAGTCATCTTAGAAAGCCAATAGCAAAGGTATTAATTTTTCAACTTTTAATGTCTACAGTACCTATACATAATTTATGTTGTATACAAATTAAGAAATTAAAGATTGATTTTAGAACGGCTATAGATAGATCACATGTGATTTTTGAAATGCAGAAATTGTCATTATGTGGGAAGAAAGCAAAAAATGATCAACTCCATACTCACACCACTGGTGCTGTTAGTTTCGCGCGAACAAAGGATATATTCGTGAGTAACAATTAAGCTTGAAACTATTATAACTTGTATTATTATGCAATCTTTGATGCTCTGTATCTAATCTATAGAAAGTGGAAAATAAAAGACCTCCAAATGATTTTGAATCGTTTCACCTCTGTTATAAAACGAAGGACGGCACATATCTCCAAGAAGCAACAAGAGAAATGATGGTATAAGCATACTAGAATGTATTTTTTAATTTTTATATGGCATGCTTTGATTTATGAACTTAAAAGCGTATGCAATGTTTGTTTTAGGTTATACCAAATCAAGAAATATCAAGCAAGGTAAAAGAGCTAGTAGGCCCGGAAGGTATTGTTGAAGATGCCGTGGTGGCAAAAATTGCTAGGGAGGTTCTTAACAAGCTTTTTGGAAACGAAGAACCGCATTGTTATGGGGTTGGTGTAACAAAATCTCAAATTTCTAAATTTTGTTGCGATCTAAGAAGGATGAGGGGTGAAGTTCTAGCAGATGAAAACCGATTTTTAAAGGAGAAGGTAGACAATCAAACTAAGGAAATACATACTCATAAAAAACAACTAGAGATGTGCAACAAGGAAATAGAGACCTGTAAAAAGCAATTGGCGACTCAGAACAAAAAAGTCGAGTCGTACAGGAAGCAAGTAGAAACTCAAGGTTTGCAAATGAAGAATATGGAACAAAAGCTGGATGGGGTTTATGCAATGCTCAAACTTCTTCCTGCGTTTCCAGATCTAGATAATGTTGCTTCTACTTCTGCTGCTGGTACATGTGACAAACAGGTGGGAGTTTATTGTTTATTGCTGTAAATATGTTTTTAGTCCCTTGTTTTGAAAGATAATGTTTTTTTTCAGCCCTCTTCTACCCCATCACCCTTCATGGATGAAGATCATTACTCACCAGTCATGGATGACCCATCATTTGGTTACTGAAAGATACAGGTATGATAGAATGAATGCTTAACCTGTTTATGTTTATGCTTAACCTGAACGTGGGCCCAACCTGTTATTTAAATGGATTGCCGGGTTAAACAGGCTAAATGAAACTATACTCAACAAGAGTACTTTTATGATCTTTTGCACATGCTATGACGAATTGTCGCTTTAACTGAAACTATACTCAACTTAACTTGAACATTGGCAAACCTGCTTTAGATGGGGTATTTTCGTCAGTAAAAAATATTACTCCGTATGTTATTTTAGATCTTTAGTAATTACAGTGTACTTTTGGCATCTTAAACAGTTTGTTTTCTGCAACACAAAACGAGCAAAGTTAGGGTCATATTAGGGTTACTTTTGTCCTTTACTGTGTTGAAGAAAAAATTAAATGAATGTAGAATCTCCCTGCTAATGGCTTTATCTTATGCTGTTGGATTTTAAGCAAGAAAACATGTCTTGCCAATTTATGTTAAAGATCTTACTTCGAAAGTGATTTAGCCATTTAGGTTGTTGTTTTACCCTTGTTCTTTTATTCCATGTTGACAAATAGAGTTGGCTGGTTATGTGTGTTGAGTGATATGTCAAAATTGAATCCGGGTCAAAACTCAAAACTATGTCAAAATGGATAATCTGATTCTGGGTTTTTGGGTCTGTAATTCTTAAACGTGTACAATAGACATAATGTTCATGTACCGTATGTATCAAATGAACTAGATGAATTAGTCTCTTTAACAAACTAATTTTTGATGTTCTTTCTTTATATTTAGGAGCTTGATGAAGATGAGAGATCCAAGAAGATTTCAATGGAATTTCTGTCTCGTCTAATAGATGATTTTTGTAAACTTGGTTTATATCAGTAGGCCGAATTATGTACTTAGAAATCTTGTATGCAGCAGAATTATGATTTGTATCAGATATGAACATGATCTGCAAAATTATGCTTTATAAGAAATTGATACTTTTTTGTAAATATATGTTTGTACAGGGGTGAGAATTAAAAAATATATATGTACAGGGGTGAGAATTACCAAATAAAAAGTAAACCAAACATTCTCCACGCTTTTTTGTGTGGATATTTATTTCTCCACACTTTATTCTGTGGATTTGGATTGTGGATATTCATTTGATTACTACACGCTTTTTCCTGTGTATAATTTTATTGACGCCAATATTCTCCACGGTTTCAAAAGCGTGGCTTAAATATTTATACACAGAATTGGGCGTGGACATCTCATATAAAATGCGTGTATATATGATGTGTTTCTTGTAGTGTACCCATGTTTATTTGACACATACGTGTGTGAAATTCTTTTGTGTAAAATTTATGTGAATCTAGCCATTTTTATTTTATTTTTTATCATTGAATGTTTTTCAGCTAACCTCCTAATTTGACATATTTATCTGTAGTTTCTTAATTTCAACCCATAATAGAATCTATATCACATATCAGTAATTTGCGACCAATATCACAAAGTCATAATAGAGATAATGCAATTACCAATTACAAATACAAAGTCTTATTTATCTATTCATCACCTTGCAAATCTTTTAGAAGTCTATCGATAAGTTATATTTTCACGAAAAACAACATAAAACATTGCTTTCCGGATAAATTTACCCACCGCAAACGATGGGTTATCCACCTAGTATTATAAATAAATGTTAAGGTAATGTGTCACTAATTTATTTTTAAAATTTTATTCTATTTATTATTATGGTTAATTGTGTTAACAATAGTATATAAGATAAAATTACAAGATTAATATCTTCATTGTTCATTAACCACAACTAGTTAATGATTTACAAATGAAACAATTTTTGCTAGGCCCAACAAATGTTGTTACTAAAGCTAGTTTACTTGTATCTTTGAGATTAATATTGTTCACCTTCAATCTGAGAGGAAATGTGTAATTTGCTTGCTCAAACCAGACATAACTACCATAACCTTTTTGGTGTACTAATTATATCTTTGTTATTAAGCAACATGGTACCATATTAGAGTTAAACGGTAAACATTATGGTCAAAATTGGACAACCATGATAGTAGTTAACTAGCATTATATCAGATGCGCAAAGGTTGGCCCCCGGCCAAATGCATTCATGATTCTTTGACCCTCTCACTTATTAAGTCGTCAAAAACCTTCTATAGAGTAGTGTCCTACTGTCCGAACTCTTGTATTCATCCCTCCTTTCGTTTCATGAAGATCGAAGACATGTGTCATCACTCCCCACAGCTAGTCAAAAAGGTGTTATGCTTTAGGAGTTAACCAACTGTGCAAAAGCGACTTGATCTGTGTTTCTTATTTTTGTTTTATAAGTTGTTACCAAATGACATAATATTGATGGACTGAATGTTAAATAAAAGTGAACATTGAGTCTGGTATTATTATCTGTGAGGCTGTGAGCATTGGACTATACAACGCCTAACTCGACCACCCCTCCGACTACATGCTGTACATAGTCCTCATAGCGACATGTATTGACTCATTTTCTTAAAACAGTGTAACCATACTACATATTGCACATCTATAGTCCGACTAGAGATATAAATTGTTGATGACACCTTTTAAAGTAGTGTAATCTATATGATAATTGTCCAAATGAAAGAATGATTATCTGTTAGAGTCGTTAACCAGGAGGAAATTAACCAGAGAAAGCTGTTAGCTAGCTCAGGGAACACATTGATGTTTTCTTATAGATATAATTTAGTGAGGGAGTTTTCCTGATAGAGTGGGATGACTAATGAGAGTCATATTATGCCTCTCCCCGAGACTCTTGTGTGAGTCTCCGGATATTCGATAACATGGAGGGAGTATTCGTTATCGTAATATAATCCGTTGATAGAGAATGGTGAGGGTATTCAACAGTGTTGACATGAGTCTCCATCCTTGTAGTCCAAAATCATACAGAAAACGAACATTCATACAGACATAGGCTAGATATATGCGTCATGCATGTATGCATCGACGACATGTGTATCCGAAAAGTTTACATTTTATGTGAGGGGCCGAAACTTATTACTGTACTTTTATGATTAGGGTGTCTTTATTTGCATTTACAAAATGACCTAGCTAGCACATGAATCATTTGGTCATTGCTAGTTTGATCTTCATATATAACCCTATATATATCCCCTCTTCTTTGTCAATCATCCAGAAAACCATTCATTTCCACCACCAATGGCTTCAAAGTCCATAGCTCAGGATGGCACCAAATTGGCCGAAATCGAAAAACAACCACCACCTCCTAGTTTTAAAACTAGCGTCAAACTCAAGTATGTTAAATTAGGCTGCTATTACCTCTTGAACAATCTTCTCGCCCTTTGTCTCCTCCCTCTCATCACCATTGCCGCCATCCAAGCTTCCCAATTAAACCATAACGATATCAAGAACCTCTACCAGCTACTCGAGTATCACCTCATTGCCGTCATGGCGTTATCTAGTGTCATAGTTTTTGGATTCTTTGCTTACTATATGACCCAACCTAGACCCGTGTACCTTGTTGACTTCGCTTGTTACCGCCCACCCGACAACCTTAAAGTGAAAAATAGCGAAATATATGAACGTGCAAAAGAAGGTCTTTTTGGTTTCAGTCAGTCGTCACTTGATTTTTTAAAGAAGATATTTGAACGGTCTGGTCTTGGAGACGAGACTTATCTTCCGGCAGTCATGCATGAGAATCCGCCAAAACCATCCTTCCTCGCCGCAAGAGATGAAGCCGAACGAGAGATGTATGGAGCTCTTGACAATCTCTTTAAATCCACCAAAGTTGATACAAAGGAAATCGGAATCTTGGTTGTGAACTGCAGCGTTTTCCAACCTATTCCGTCGTTATCCTCCATGATTGTTAATAAATACAAATTAAGGGGGAACATTAAAACGGTTAATCTCGGAGGTATGGGTTGCAGCGCAGGACTGATCGGCATTGATATAGCGAAAGATATGTTACAAGTACACCGTAACACTTATGCTGTTATAGTCAGCATGGAAAACGTGGTTACAGAATGGTAAGACAATAGACTAAGAAATGAAAACTAATTAATATGGATCAGTTTTCTTACAATTTTATATATGCTTAAATCACCATTGGTGCGTTTGTGTATTTTATCAGGTACTCTGGGAATAGAAAGTCAATGTTAATCCCAAACTGCTTATTCAGAACAGGTTGCTCCGCTGTCTTGTTATCAAACAAGACGTCTGACAAACGCCGTGCAAAATACAAACTCAAACACGTCGTCCGAACCCATATGGCAGCGGACGATGCTGCATTCAAATGTGTACGCCAAGAACCAGACGACATTGGAGTAATTGGTGTTTCACTCTCAAGAGACTTAATGATTGTAGCCGGCAATGCTCTAAAAGCAAACATCACAACATTAGGTCCACTCGTTCTTCCAATAAGTGAACAAATCTTATTTGTTGCTAGTTTGATTGCTAAAAAAGTAATGAGCTCAAAGATGAAAATTAAACCATATATACCAGATTTCAAACTAGCGTTTGATCATTTTTGTATCCATGCTGGTGGAAGGGCGGTTATTGATGAGCTGGAAAAAAATTTAAACTTGTCGGAGGTACACGTGGAGCCCTCCAGGATGACATTATATAGGTTTGGGAATACTTCATCAAGCTCGCTATGGTATGAGCTGGCTTACACAGAGGCTAAAGGGCGTATGAAGAAAGGTGATCGTGTTTGGCAAATAGCGTTTGGAAGCGGCTTCAAGTGTAACAGTGCCGTTTGGCAAGCGCTTCGATCTGTAAAGCCATCAGAGACTAACCCATGGGCAGATTTCATTCACGAATTCCCTGTGAAAGTATGATAAACTTGTTCTAATATTGTGTCATTTGTATAATAAGCATTTCTGCAACTCTGTAATCCTATTTGTATTAAACAAGAAGTTATATGTATGTTATTAGGCATATGTAATGAAACCTCCTGTTTCACTCTCAAGAGACTTAATGACTGTAGCGGGCAATGCTCTAATAACATATTCCTAATAACATACATATAACTTTTTCTTTTTAACGCAGTAACCCTAGCTCAATTAGTTAGCTGTTTTCGGCATGGTTGACCTGACTCTTGATTTGTTGAGACGACAGATCTTTGGCCATATGTCTGGCACTTGTTTGAAGAATTAAAACTACAAGCTTTCATGCAAATTAGTAATTAAATAAATAGAAGTTTGCTTACTAGTTCAAGTAAGGGGTTTCAAGGGGTCAAGGTTATTACACCCCTTTAATTTTAACACACGAGATGTCGTAAACAAGCTTCTTGATGCTGCCAAATCGTGAGTAATCAGTGTACTAGCCAGATTTTGGCGGGTTCATTCTGTTGTGTCAAGGTTTTCTTACAAGATTGAGTACTCAAAGATTTCCCATCTGATCTTTTTTCAAAGGCTTGTGATTGTAAGTTTGGAGTTGGGTTTTCAAGCAAATTAGTCAAGGATTCTTGACCCCTCTGTATCCCCTTCATGATCAAGGTTTTGTTATATAGTAGTTTTTTTTCCTTATTTAAAGTTGTTTTCAAGGATGAAGAGTTGGTTTAAAGTCAAGGTTCACCTTCAAAGATACCTGTTGCTCAAGTATCTAGGGCTGTTCAAGTTCAAGATCGAGTTTCTGGAGTTTCAAGTAGTGTTCAAATCCAAGTGCATGTCAAGTCTGAGAGTTATTCTTCAAGTTTAAGGGTCAAGTGTTATGCTCAACGATAAAAAGGTAATGTGTTCAAGGCCAGTGTGAGTACCCAAGTTTCAGTAGTCAAGGATTGTAGCTGTATATATTCATATATTGGAAGTACTGTTCCTTTCCTTTACTTGTAACTCAATGTTTCAATCAATATATGTCATCATGGACGACCCAGCACACTAAGTCATCGGGTGCATAATTTTTTTTTACGAGTATAAAGGGTTTTGATGGTAAATAAACTTCTTGTTTTACATATTAATGAATTAAGTAATATTTACGTGACATGAAATTTTGAGACCGGGTTCTTTTAAAAAAAATAGGAATTTTTACGAAAATTTACACTACGCGATAAACATCCATCGGGTTCCCGTGAACCCCCGGGAACCCTCTAGGTCCGCCCCTGTATGTTACGGTACTATTTTGCCACAAAGATAATCGAACAAGGGATACGATCTTGTTAACTATGTAAACCGCCATTGAAACAACAATCACTTTCCGTATCTCATGTGTTTTCTTCCTAAAACATGACTGTTACGTCCATACATCCATTTAGATCTAAAGGATGATGCAACCTTTTTCTTCTTCTTTTATGAAATTTAGTAAAAAAAAAGAAAAACAACTATACAACTCTTGATCTCATGGATTCCATGGCAAAAACTTGTCTGAAATCGCTCACTAAATACGGGCATCCACCATGCATCGTTGCTCGTCAGACCAACACCACTGAGCTCCTGATCACGTTTGTATAAATTCGGCAACAAGACCAACCCTAGCCTAGTATCCTACTCCTCATGTACCATTTGATAGCTATAACCAACAAATCTCCCAAGTCAAGTAAATATATAGTACTTGGCTTACTTTAATTTTGTATTATTAATCAGTAGTTTACAGTACATGAATAGATAACGTATTAATTGGGCTCAGTTACGATTACGAGTCTAGTTATCAACTATGAGTCCAGCTCGTTGACCCCACACAGAAAAAAGATTGTCATCATAAATTTCCCGTCACTAAAATCGAACCATTGTTTCCAGGCTTTGTACAAACAAGCAGAATGCCCGCATTTTGTGGCGAAAAAAAGATATTGATCATTACTAGCAATAAACATCAGTTTAATTTGATGGTTCAACTTCAATCAGTCCAACTGGAAAACCGAGAACTCGAGTAAAGTAATCCTAAAGCTAGTTTTTAAAGCATCAATCATATTTTTTAGTTCACATGTCATAATCATATACACAATCATATAAGTAAAATGATAACAAAACCTATCGGAAACCCGTTCTATAAGGATTTGGAGAAGGTGGCGTCATCATTTTATGTAACTAACTTTTGAGATTCAATCGATTAGGCTTATGGAATGTATGTGCACCATATGGACGACTCGTCGATGCTTTTATTGCAAACAACGTTCAAAATGGGTTAAAGTTTTGGCTTTATTCATTACGTAGGTGTTAAAGATGCCAATGATTTTGTTAGGTCTTTATCCAACATATGTATTGGAAGCTTTCACTTGTATGTCACGGTGGCTAGATTTGAGAGACCTTCTTGAGTTGGACCCAAATCAAAACCCTAGTGATGTTCAAAACGTGTCAAGGGATGTTGCTATAATTAAACCTGATAATACTACATCGAAGGGCACGATTATCCCTTCTGGGAAACCATCGTTCGTGTGTAGCTCAAAAACGAAGGGTGAAACATCATCATCTACCAAAGTATGTTGCATTGCTCTTATTGATCATGATTTTAATCAGTGTTGATGACTCTTCTAAGGTCATTTTGGTTAAGTTGAAAGAAGTTGATACTATGAGTAGCATGTATAAGATTTATAGGAATGAAGGTTTTATCGATTTAAAAGTTCACCATGTTGTAGGTTTGTGGATTTGGATTCAGTTTAAAATGGTGGCTCGTGCATGGCGTTTCAATCTAGCAAATGTATGAAGAAAATTATAATCTCGATTAAGATTGTAACGCCTTCTTTCAAGGGCCTTCCATGGCGCGTGGTTATCAAATGCTTTCAAGAAAGTGGCCTGTATGTTTTGGAAAATTTATGTTCTTTGAAATGGAACAATCGGGAGCCATGTACGCGGGTAGACTTTGTATTTCTACCAAAACTTAAGAATTCTTGTCGGAAATGGTTTATGTTGATATTCTTGGGGAGTCATTCGAGGTTCAAGTTCATGAAAGTTTTTTGGGTAAAGGGTTTCCCCGGTAATGTATTACTCCAAAAAAGCTATTCAGTACAAAGGATGTGGGTGAGTTCCACATCTCAGCCGTTACATAGGCAAAAAAGCGAACATAACAAGCACAAGTTCATGAACTTGGAACTTGGAGCATTAACAACGTTGATGACTCTCTTGATTCACTTTCTAAAAATGACGAAAACAATGGAGAAAGGACGGCAGATTCTGTTAATGGCGACTCAGTAGATGAATTGGATGACATTATTAAAAACTTGGAAGAAGATAAAGAGGAGGAAGGAGCCTAGGAGGAAGAAGCTAACATGTCAGATACTAAAGATTTAGATGATGATATTGTTGATTGTCAAGTGACTAAGGAAGATATTAATGACTCACAATCACAACATACAAAAGAGGAGGGTTCGTCTAATTTAGATGTCCACTAGGCTTCAAAGCATCTTAAAAAGATTAATAATTGTCATCCCCATCAAGCCGGATCCTCTAATACTAGTGAGTGCTCTACATCTTTTGCAAGATATCAAAAGAAATATATAAAGGGGTTTTCCTTATTCATGAATTGTCTCGATTGATTGAGGTCGGAGTCACTTTGGGTTTTGATATGAGAGGATGTCATAAATCACTAAACCAAATGAACAATGGGTATGGGAGCACATATCGTTGATAAATGAACGTGTTATCTATCAATATTTGTGGTACAAAGAAAAGAAAAGGCGAAAGCGTATTTGGATTAAAGATCTATATATACTTCAAACATAACGTTCACTTCTTAGGTGTTTAGGAGTCTAAGACAACTAGGTTAGAAGTCTTTCGGCTTAAGTCCAAGTGGGGAAATTACACTTTCGACTATGCTTGTAGTCTAGTGAAAGAAATCATATGGTGTGATGTGGCGTTTATCATCGTTAAAGGGTGCTGGGAAAACATGGTTGGCGAATGTTATATAATTAATATCTATGGTCCTCATTGTTGTGGATATCGCACTTGCGCATCGTCTAACAAACAAAGAATAAACAAGGCTTACGGAAGATAATATGCGGAATGTAAATCAACACAAGATATAACGTGGTATCTACGACTAGGGAAGTTGTAGCAGTCCACGGGGTCAAACCAGAGAGATTTATTATTAAGTACACACGCAAACAAGAGATACCATTTATAATTACAATGAGGGGGTATTTATAAGTGTGAAACCCTAATCCTAACTTGCTTTCAAAGACTGCATTAAAGCTCGAACTAACTACATATGGTCGAGCCCATGTTCTAGAAGTTTCAGAGCCTATATCTTAGAGCCTTTGCCAATCTTCTTCTGTTCTACTTAAGAGTTGGATCTCAAGGAGCTTCTGCGTGAGTAGAGTCCTACCTCCATTACGCTTCGTCAGATTAAAATCGGAGCCTTCTGCTCGGAGCCTAGACCAGTCTCCACAACTCAACAATCCCCTACTGGGAGGCTGATCACTTCACTACTCTCCGTCTCAAGTAATATTTGTAAACTTCAAACCATCTACCCTTCAACAATGCTACTGCTCTAACCTTTGGTACCGCCGAACATACAAAACACGCTGCAACTAACCAAGCACATGGCTATGAGACTTTCGATACAAGGTATCCTGAACTAACATCATCAAACTGGGCATAACCTCTCTCTTTGGAACGACACCACCCTTCGTTTATTAGTTATCTCGGAGGCCAGTTGAAGTTACACAAAACTCCAACTTCTTTGTTGTCAACACCTTGGTGAATATATCTGTAGGGTTTTCTACTCCAAGAATCTTCATGTGCTTCATTCGACCTTGAAATATTGGATTCATATTGGATTCTTTGCTAGATATATAGAACTCTGGTTGTCACAATACATAACACTCTCTGTTTAGGGTCTATCTAACTCTTCAAGAAAATTCTTCAACCATACCAACTCTTTGCCAGCCTCTGCAAGAGCCATATACTCGGCTTCTGTTGTTGACATCGCGACATACTTTTAAACTCTAGACATCCAACTAACTGTTATACCACCCACTATGAAAACATAACTTGTAGTACTCTTGCCCGAATCTAAGCAACCTCTATAGTCTGAATTAGAGAATCCTTCTAAGAAAACCTCTTTTCTGTTGAAACAGAGGATAGCCTTCGAAGTACCTTTCTAGTAGTGTAGGAGCTACTTGATAGCTTCTCAATGCCCCCTTCTTAGGCTAGACATGAATCTGCTAACACCTCCCACCGCATGAGCTATATTTGGCCTTGTACACACCATAGCGTACATCACATTGCCAACTGCTTAAGCATAAGGAACCTTAGCCATTCTTCATCTAGAAGCCTTTGTCTTGGGTGCTTGTTTCTTATTGAGCTTAAATTGGTCTCCTAAAGGTTGATATCTAGCCTCTGCATCCTTCATATTAAACTTCTCTAACACCTTTCCTATGTATTTCTCCTAGGATAGTCTTAGAGCACACTTTGTTTTATCTCTGATGATGCTCATGCATAGAATCTGCTTTGTGGAGCCTAAATTCTTTATCTCAAAATCTTGAGACATCTATCACTTGAGCTTGTTGATCTCTGTCATGTCATAGCCTGCTACAAAGATGTCATCAACATATAACAGTAATATAACGTAGGACGAACCAACTTTCTTCAAGTAGCAACAATTGTCCATATCACATCTCTTGTACATTGCCCTATGTATAAAATTGTCAAACTTCAAGTACCATTGTCTCGGTTCTTGCTTCAATCTGTACATACTTTTCTTCAACTTGCACATGAGGTTTTCTTCTTTCCCAACTAATTAAAACCCCTCTGGTTGTGCCATGTAGATGTCTTCATTAATGTCACCATGTAAGAAGGTTGCCTTGATATCTAATTTCTCTAGATGCAAGTCCTTTGAGGGTATAATACTCATGACAACAGATAACGTCACTTTTATAGCATCATTTATCCCATGTAATTAACCCATTTTGTATAATTATTACAAAGAATTGTTACTTAATCGTTTGTATTTGAGAATTGCTGTAATTATGAAGTACTTGGTGAAAATTAACTAAAGGCACGCATTCTGGAGCTTAAACGAAGAAATATAAAGATTATTGTTCTGACAACCAATACGCCGTATCCATCAAGGAAGATACGGCGTATCTGCGCCTACACTTCACTAGAGACCATGAAGGAAACAAGATTCAATACGTCGTATCCAGGAAGACCAATACGCCATATTCAAGCCATATGGAAACAAAATATTCTGGAAGATATCAAACGTGGTCCCTACTCTAAGAAATCCCCAATACGTCGTATCGAAGACTTTCGATACGCCGTATCGACCTTTTTCCAGACCTTATAAATAGAAAACTCAAAAACGAGTTTTAAGTGTGCTAAATCATATTCTTGATACCTAAACCACAAAAGTCAATTTTCAGAGGAGAAAAAGAGCAGAAGAGGTCTTGCAACGTGATTAATTCCATAGGAAACAACTTGTAATCTCCTATGCTCTTGTAATCGTTTAGTTTTTGGTATCATTTGTTAACTCGGTTAGTTTACCTTGGATAAATTATTACTCTTTTATTGATTATGACGTTTGAAGGCTAATACCTTTGGGTATTAGCCATTATTACGAAGATCTTAATGTTTGGTTTGTTTATATCGATTTCTTAATTTATCGTTGAAAGCTTGTTTATGTTTATCAATTTATACTTGTTTACGTGCTTAAGTATGCGATCTATCATTCAACTGGGTCTAGTCCTACATATTTAATGCGCTGCAACTTCGGTGTTGTTTGGGCGTAGGCTAAGAGTCCAGGATAGCTCTTCGATCTAGAACGATAGGATACGCAAATATTACTTATTCCTTAACCTTTCGAGTTAATTTGTTATTGAGCCATACGGTGACCTTGGTATCAACGAGTACATTCTTATTCCATTGGTAAGGACTCGGATAGTAGACTACTAGTATATAAAGAGCCATTAAGCAGTAAGTGGGTAAAGTCTCTATGAGCTATGGTTTAACAAGATCACCATTGCTTTAATCCCTAAGATATATTATAATCAGCAAATAAGGATGCTTTATGCGGATGTGTTTAATTGTGACAGAATTCTACGTGTCTAGGTTTAAAGAAGAAGTACCGCCTTAATCTTAAGAATGATATGCCACCTCGAGATAAGTAATCATTGCACTAAATAAATAAACCAACGTTCTGATTGGATTAATGATGGTTAATACAGTTTTCTTATATTTGGCAAGACCGCTCTTTTATCTTCTGTTAATTTGCTTCCGTGTGTTTTAGTGTCTTGAATTGGTTTTAGTCATCACAAAACCTGTGCCAGTCTCTCAAGATGAAAACCTCCCTTATCGACTAGATTTAGGATTAACATAGGTTTAGCATAGGTTTAGCATAGATTAGACTAACTTAGATTAGAAAAACCAAAGTATTAATAAATTGAAAGTGTTTCTCGCTCTTAATAATCGACACCCTACTTACCACGAATCTACCACTGACCGGGTACACTACCTGTTAAAGTGTTGTTTTTGGTTAAGTCAGCAAAATATAAATTTAAAACTTGAATCATAATTTACAACCACACAATGACAACACATCAAGTTTTTGGCGCCGTTGTCGGGGAGTGAAAATTAATCTTGATTTTTATTTGATATTTTGGTTTTTAACATTAGATTAGATCTAACCCTTAGGATTAGTGTAATTTAGATTAGCGTATAATTCTGTATATTCTGTATATTTGCTTGTATATTTGTATATTTGTGTATTTAATTGTTTGCGTGTTTAATTGTTTTTCATAATACACTGTTCTGGTCGATAAACTGATACGGCGTATCCACTTCCATTGGATACGGTGAATCCAACTTTCTATCCAATACAGCGTATTTGTTCAAAAAGATTAATACGGCGTATTCAGATCCATTGAATACGGCGTATTCAGATCCATTGAATACGGCGTATTGACTATCTGATACAGAATCAGAATCTGAGATTTCTATTTGATTTTCGTGCCTAATTTTTTTTATCTTTCTTCAGAACAAATCCTGCTGATATTTTTACCTTTGTAACAGATCGTGCTTATCAGAGCTAGTCAATTGAAGAATAGCAGATATAGAAAAGAAATCAACTATGAAATGATTTGAGACTAATGACCAAGCATATTACTATTCAGGGATTACAAGCATTACGGTTAATGGAAAGAACGCTTATGAGCTGAAAGGAAAATTCCTTGATGATTTACACAAGAATGCCTTTAGTGGAACTAATAGAGAAGACGCGGTCGAGCATATCGAATACTTCCTCAAAATTGTTGACCCAATTGATTTACCAAATATAAATCAGGATAAACTTAGAGTTGTTGTTTTCCCAATCTCATTGGTTGGAGATGCATGGAGATGGTTTGATGGAATTAAAGGATCAATTACTAGTTGGGTCGATTTGATTGATAAATTTTTTGGAAAATATTACCCGCCTTCCCGTACTGGCAAAGTTAACACTCCGATAATTAAGTGGGACCCTACTAATCCGGAGTTCAAAAATTGGTTGGCCTCAAAGTTTGTGAACTATATGACGATGGATATATTCACTAAAGGAGCATTGTGGGACTACTAGAAATTGGGAAGTGACGAAATTAAGCCAACGAATGATGTAACTTCCAATCTTGAGGAAACTAATCACGATAATGAACAAGAAATCAATGAAATTTTTAGGATTGAAACTAACTTGTTCGATTATGAAACACCGTTGTGCGAAAAATTTAAAGACTTCAATTACCTACTAAAGATAGACCCAGATGCCCTTACTAATGATATTGAGGGATTCAAGACTTCTGACGAATACAAGGATGATTAGATTTATGAATGGAACAAAAATGTGCCATGGTACGAAAAACCATAGACGAAGAATAGAGTATGGAAAGAACCAAGTCCGGTTAAACATCATTGTAAGCCATTTAATTATAAAAATGGATGTTCATAATGGCCTATCTGTAGCTGGAGAGAAGATGGATATTGTAATGGAGGAAACTTACCAGGATCTTACATAGTAGGAAACACGCTCCGTTACTAAGATTTAGAATGGTACGATGCTTTAAAAGATAGTGAGCTGAAAGAAGAGGCTTTAAGAAATAAGGCTATCATGGAAGGATTAATCAATGAAGATGTTGAATCGAATAATAAAGGTTAGAAAAGTTGGGACGACTTTGAAATTACCAACGGTGATCGTAATGAATAGGAATATGCGAATGAACATGAAGATGATGAAAGATATGAGTTATGTGGTAATGAAACTCATGAATTCCGGCTTGCACTGTAAGAAGATTCAAGATGATCAAGTATTCATCCGGACAGGATGAAGAGTATGTTACTGTTAAAGAAGATGAATACGAAGATTTGACGAGTACAAGCGAAGATGCATGCCGAGCTTATCAAGAAATATTTTGCATGATGGACGAAGGATGGATGGTAACAACAGCCGAATGAAGGAAGGAAAAAGTCTAACTTAAAGAATAGCTAAAAGAAAAGTGCTTCACGGGAGACAACCCGGATTGTTATTTATTTTTATCGAGTCTGTCTTCCCAGACATCAATACGGCGTATCCGCTCCATACCATACGACGTATTAAATGTCTAGACGTTATCAGTCCTTTATTTTTATGCACTTTAAACATTATTATTAGTTCTGTCAATGCGGCGTATTCATGCACATGATACGGCGTATCTAACAAACTGACCCGTATTTAGATACTTTTTACAGGTTTCTCGATACGGCGTATTCAAGTTTATGGATACGGCATATTGGATTCATGTATAGTTTATTTAGCTTATTTAAATTAACCGTATATACCCGAGATAGGATTTTGCATGTTTTCCTATATTTTGCACATGACCTCACAGAAAAGAAATCGACAATGTTGGTGGAGAATCTACGATCTGGAAATTTTGAAGTGTTGGAGTCTTGAAACCTCAAGACGGCTGTTCAACACATTCTTGCTCATAAACTTAACTTGGAGAATCTACCGAGCAAAATATTAGGGGAGTTTCTCATTCTAATTCTTTTAAATTCCCGTTTTTAATGTTTTATCTATACAACGATGACGTTGTATAATTCAAGTGGGGGAATGGGAATTAGAATGTATACTTGTCCTATTTTTCACACTAAAATGCTTAAATTATGCTCAAATTTAAAAAAATTTCAAGCATACTTTTGTGAAATTACTTGATACATAACCTGCACACAATAACCCTTATTAGATATTGTGAGGATTTAACCTTATCCGTTTCTAAATGTTTACCCAAATTCCACAAAATATGAGTGTGTCGGTGATGTTGTAGACTTTAAAACTTGGCTTGGTATATCTATTCGAGACCACAATAATGAGTACTATGGATTTAGATGGAGTAACTTGTTTAAATTGGTAAAATTCTAGGATTACACCCAAAAAGCCTTTATATGTTGTTTTATTAACTAACTACACTGGTTAGTTAAATCCTCGTATAAACCCTTTGTTTACTCTCATCTTAAGAGTAAGATACCCCTAGAAAAACCAATAGAGCCAATCCTTTAGGAATTACACCAACTATCTATTTTGTTACACCTTTACACTATCTAGTTGGTGTAGTTCCTAGATTAAGTCCATTTATCAATTGCTAGTTGCTTAAAGTGTAAAGTATGTATTTCTTGAGTCTTGTGTCAATTTTCTATCGTTAGTACGTTTGGGAAGAAATTTGCATATTGCAAATGGGAATGTATAAAGTAGTCAAAACTCATGTATTTTTACTACCAACACAATTATTGTTACGTATGAAGAATGAAGAATTATCAAAGGAATTATCCGGAGTTATTATGATCGTGAAGATGGTGAAATTACACCGAGTTTCGTAGTATAGTATAGTAAAAAAATCAAAAAAATTAGAAAATCGCAACAAAAAAGAGGAGGAAAGTTTGAAGATAATCGTTTCGCAAAAGCTTAGACCGAAGGAATTATATGAAGGATCGATTATTCGTTGATACGTCTTATAAGTCAACGATGTAAAGTTTTGTATAAAGTGGTAGATATCGCCACTTGTCTTGTAAAAGTATGTAAAGTATGGGATGATTGGGAAGTTGACCGTTACGGGAACGCCAACTTTGGTTGTTGTTTTTTATCAATGATCAAGACGTTTGTAAATAGTTGTGTCTTAATCATGGTAACGGTCGGGAAAAAGTGTCTAGCAACTTATATCTTGGACCTAGTCTATTTGTTTCATAATTTTTGTTTAACAACAATTTAATTCCCTTTCCTAATCATTAACCATGGGTTTTACGCGAATGAGGATGTGTACGAGCATGCATGTCTATTCTGTCGTTACGGCCATGTATGCATGTCTCAGCTGCCTTGTTGGTTTATTACTATTAGTGAAAGTTAGAAGATCCCTACCCTATATCATTCTTCATCCTAACCCTTGGTTAAACTCGAATGAGGATGTGATCGAACACACATGTCTATTCTGTTGTTACGGCCATGTATGTGTGCTTCAGCTGCCTTGTTGGTGTGGTACTTTTAGTGAAAGATTTTATAATGATCAACCCCAAGCCTTATAATAAAAACCCATTTTACCTTTATAAACTTGTTACTCCATAGCTCTAGTGGTGTGTATCCTTGCCAAGCCTATGATAGAATACTCATCACGACCGAGCAATTGAGTGAATTAGTTACATGTTACCACATAGATTAGTTCAGTGATTTGAGTGTTTTCATCTTCTTATTTCATGAGGTGTTTGGTTGTGTACTTGTAATAGATTAAATAAATGCTTAACAAAAAAATCCTTAGGGATACATTTTCATAAACTTCTAAAGGCTACTTGAGGACAAGTAGGATTCAAGTGGGGGGATATTTGATGACATCAGATAATGTCACTTTTATAGCATCATTTATCCTATGTAATTAACCTATTTTATATAATTATTGCAAAGAATTGTTACTTAATCGTTGGTATTTAAGAATTGCAGTAGTTATGGAGTACTTGGTCAAATTAACTAAAAGGCATGCATTCTGGAGCTTAAACGAAGAAATATGAAGATTATTGTTCTGACAACCAAAACGTTGTATCCATCAAGGAAGATACGGCGTATCTGTGCCTACACTTCACTAAAGACCACAAAGGAAACAAGATCCAATGACCAATACGCCGTATTCAAGTCATATGGAAATAAAATATTCTGGAAGATATCAAACGTGGTCCCTACTTTAAGAAATCCCTAATACACTGTATCGAAGACTTTCGATACGCCGTATCAACCTTTTTCTAGACTTTATAAATAGAAAACTCAAAAACGAGTTTTAAGTGTGCTAAATCATATTCTCGATACCTAAACCACAAAAGTCAATTTTTAGAGGAGAAGAAGAGCAGAAGAGGTCTTGCAACGTGATTAATTCCATAGGAAACAACTTGTAATCTCCTATACTTTTGTAATTGTTCAGTTTTTGGTATCATTCGTTAACTTGGTTAGTTTACCTTGGCTAAATTATTACTCTTGTATTGATTATGACGTTTGAAGGCTAATACCTTCGGGTATTAGCCATTATTATGAAGATCTTAATGTTTGGTTGTTTATCTTGATTTCTTAATTTATCGTTGAAAGCTTGTTTATGTTTATCAATTTATACTTGTTTACGTGCTTAAGTATGCGACCTATCATTCAACTGGGTCTAGTCCTACATATTTAATGCGCTGTAACTTCGGTGTTGTTTGGGCGTAGGCTAAGAGTCCGAGATAGCTCTTCCTATTGCAATTTATATATCTAGAATCATAGGATCAAAAATATTGAATTATTCTTGCCTTTAGTTTAGTGAGCTTAGTTGAGCCATAAGGTGACCTTGGTATCAACGAGTACGTTATTATTCCATTGGTAAGGACTCAGACAGTGGACTACTAGTATATAAAGAGCCATTAAGCAGTAAGTGGGTAAAGTCTCTATGAGCTAGGGTTTAACAAGATCACCATTGCTTTAATCCTTAAGATAGATTATAATCAACAAATAAGGATGCTTTATTAGGATGCGTTTAATTGTGACAGAATTCTACGTGTCTAGGTTTAAGGAAGAAGTACCACCTTAATCTTAAGAATGATATGCCACATCGAGATAAGTAATCATTACACTAAATAAACAAACCAACGTTCTGATCGGATTAATGATGGTTAATACAATTTTTTATATTTGGCTAGACCTCTCTTTTATCTTCTGTTAATTTGCTTGCGTGTGTTTTAGTATCTTGAATTGGTTTTAGTCACCATAAAACTTGTGCCAGTCTCTCAAGCTGAAAACCCCCTTATCCATTAGATTTAGGATTAACATAGGTTTAGCATAGGTTTAGCATAGATTAGACTAACTTAGATTAGAAAAACCAAAGTATTAATAAATTGAAAGTGTTTCTCGCTCTTAGTGATCGACACCCTACTTACCATGAATCTACCACCGACCGGGTACACTGGCCGTTAAATAGGGAAAGGACGCGCCTGTGTTTGTAGATCCCACTTTAATAGATCAAATTCCTTAAGCTTGTATAAGGATTAGTTATATTAGATAAATCTAACACAACTATAGTAGACACTTTTTTTTGAATGTATTAAAGATTATGCGGAATCTAATCTTTAATATTAAGAAGATCTATCAATGAAACAATAATTATATGAACATATAATTCAACAAACAAAAGCTCCAATATTATTAATGATAATAATACGAATACTCTCAAAGTATTAGGGTTACAAAGACCTTGAAGCTATGATAATTCTATGAATGACTCGTATTGGTATGGTGCGGTTCATTAATCTCTATGCTATAGGACCTCCTTTTATACACCAAGGAGTCCTAAACGGCTTACAATAATTTCCTAAGAATATCAAATCTTTTAAACAAATAAGTTATACATATACTTTTCACATACTAATATCATATTAATCACTTAGCAGTACTAACTAACTCAGCAGTACTAACTTCTTCATTAGTAGCATTAACTCCTTCAGCAGCATTAACTTTGTACTAACAGTAGTAACTTTTGTACTAGGAGTAGTAACTACTTAGCAGTTTTTTTCTAAGTCTCTGAGTAGCACTAATATGCACTAGCAGTAGCAACTTTACACTAGCAGTACTAACTGTGTACTAGCATTAGTAAACACTTAGCATTTTTCTCTGAAGTTCTTGAGCAGTACTAACACAACTAAGGAGCATTAACTCTGAAATGAGCAGCAGTAATACTAGCAGCATTAAGAATGCTTTTAATCCCAATAATCCTCCCCTAAACTTGATATTCTTCTTCAAAATCATCAAGTTTCTTCATTTAAAAGCTCCATAATCACCAGGAGGATGCTTCCAAACACTTTATTGATTCTTAAGCTGTTTTTGTGAGAAGTTTAAGAAGCTTTGCAACCTCTTCTTCATCTGGAATGACTTTCATTAGACTTTGAAGCTCTGCTGTGTCTTTATCCTCATCTACCTTATGCTTCTTAGTACTCTCTTATTCTAACTCTTCTCCTGCTCTCTTTGAACTACCTTCCATCAAGTCTATTCTAAAGTCAACAAATGTATTCACCCTCTTGAAAGCTCTGTCAAACATCTTCTGAATAGAATCAAAAGATTTGTTCTTTAAGTCTTTAAGCTTCTTTCCTTCCATATTCTTCAGGTAAGTACATATGATTTTTCTTTGCTCAGCTTGGGTTGGTGGTTTCTTCCTTTGCTCTTCTACTCTTTTAGCTGCAAAATGCTTTCTTCTTTTCTCTAAGAGTTATTGAAATAATTTTGCCTTTTTTCAACAGACAACTCTTCTTGCTCCTCTGCTTGCAGTCTTTGAGTGAATTCATGACCAGCCTCAATCTTAGCCTGAATATCAGCCCATTATTCAGTCAAAGCAATATTGGCTTCATCAATCTTTTCTTCTTTAGCTTTGGCAATTCTTTTCTCTTCATCAATCTCTGATTGTAATTTAAGTGCAATCTCTTCATCAAGCTTGAGTTGATCTTTCTTCTTCAAAGGCTTCTCAGGTTATACTAATATTCCTTTCCCTTTGTCCTATGATAGACCTTTGTCCTGCAATTATTGTGAAAATATAGTTATTGTTGATTCACCTGGCTCTCTGAAAGCAATCCCTTTAGCTTTGGGTTTTGTGCTCTTTAGGTCAGCCAGAGCTTGAACCTGATGACATCAAATATCATCTATTTTATAGCGTTATTTATCCTATGTTATTAACCCATTTTGTATAGTTATTGCAAAGAATTGTTACTTAATCGTTTATATTTAAGAATTGCAGTAATTATGGAGTAATTGATGAAAGATAGCAAAAGGTGCGCATTCTGGAGCTTAAATGAAGATATTTTGAAGATTACTATTCTAAAGACCAATACGCCATATCCATCAAGGAAGATACGGCGTATCCGTGCCTGCATTCACCAAAGACCATAGAGGAATAAACTCAATACGTCGTATTCAAAGTATGAAATCAATGTAATATTCTTGAAGATATCAAGCGTGGTCCCTACTCCAAGAAATCGCTAATATGCCGTATCCAACACTTGGATATGCCGTATCCAACCGACTTCCAGACCTTATAAATAGAAAACTCACAAACGAGTTTTTAGTGTGCTAAATCATATTCTCGATACCTAAACCATAAAAGTCAATTTTCAGAGGAGAAAAAGAGTAGAAGAGGTCGAGCAACGTTATCAATTCTAAAGAATACATAGTGTAATTTCATATACTTTAGTAATCATTAAGTTTTTGGTATTATTCGTTAACTTGGCTTGTTTACCTTGGCTAAATAACTGCTCTTGTATTTATTATGATGTTTGAAGGCTAATACCTTCAGGTATTAGCCATTATTATGAAGATCTGAATGTTTGGTATATAACAACCCGTAATTTTCATCAATGTAATTATCCATCTATTAAATTAGATGCACTCTAAAATCATATACCACCTTTTTACAGGGAAATTTTTGCTTTATCTCATTATGCAACGTAACTTGCATCTCTAAAGTAAATGAGCTCACACAACCTACCTATGCCAATTCTATCTATGTTTATATCATGTAAACATCCTAATATGTCAAGTCAATATTCTAATATCATTTTTACCAGATACATTATCCATTTGACGTACTTTTCAAAACGTTACTATTAAATGAACTTTATTCATTAACGTTTATATCAAAACCCTAATTATATGTAATGTATACATATAAAATGAATGTGCAAACCTTCAAGCATGTGTACAAGTATACAATGCACAATATTTGAATTATACTTTCCCTCTAAGTCAATGTATAAGTCATTTAAGCTCAATGTACAAATCCATGAAGCACAAATTCAAACTTTGCCATTTTCCCTCCAAATTCATTCTAGTTTCTTACCACCTTTTAAACACAACATACAAACACTCAATGCACAACTTCTAAACCCTAAACCTAAACCCTAAATCATCCTAAAACCCTAATCTAAAACCCTAAACCCTAAACGAAACCCTAAAACTCTAATTTCATTTTAAACCTAAACCTTGATCCTAAACCTTAATCCTAAACATTAAACCTTAATCCTAAACCCTAATCTTAATCCTAAAACTTAATCCTAAACCTTAAGCTATCCTAAACCCTAACCATACACGTCCTAAAAACCCAAAACCCTAACCCGTAAACCCTAATGACCCGAAAACCCTTTAACTAGTTTAAACCCATTTCAAACCAAGCTAGCACCCTTCCACCTTGTTCACTACCTTGCCTAGTATCTTGATTAAGCACCTTAGTCACCACCTTACCACCCTAGCACACAAGCACCTCCATCACCAACCTTGCTCACCAAGCAAACACCCCCCCTCGTCACCCCTTAATAACCAAACCCTCATGCACCCTTACACCTTACATAGCTACCCTCCTAGCTCTTAATACTCACCCTATCTATCCCTTGGTCCCTACTTCAAGATTTCTTGGTCACTACTTCATTAAACTTGGTCCCTAAGTGTTCCTACACTATAAATATACACGCATACATACATATCTTCATATCTCAATCATTTAAACTCAAAACACTCTCAAAGTTGTGATCTAACCATGCCATAGAAGAGAAGAAAGGAAGAACTCAGCAAGTTGAAGCTAAGAATCAAGAAAAGGAAGGTCATGAAGTCGTTTCTAGGCGTACGAACCCAAAACTATCTTTTCGACCCATTTACGCTTAACTAAGCTCAAAACCTTGTTCAATAAGCTCACAATCTATTTTAAATCTTTCATAAGGCATTAAATCCTAATATGAAAGATGGTTCCCCCCTCACCCGTGTTAAAGCCTAGAATCCTTAAACCCATGCATTTTTTGTTTCCTAAACCAAACGCACCCGTTTTGGTTTTCTAGTTACAAGCATTTTTCATAAGCTACAAGCTCGTAAACTCTACTTATTTTAGCTTATTCTAATAAGCCATAAGCTGCAAAACTCTTTTGGATTTCAAAAATATCAAAATTATGAATTTTGGACTTGATTTGCAAATGTTTTCATGCATAAGGGTATATATCATAACTTTCTAAAATTTATAACTAGAAGGGCAGAAAATGTCATTTTCCTAAAGTTATAACTACAAGGGGCTGTTTTGCCAAGTTTTTAAAAGTAAAGGTTAATTTATAACACTTTATATAATAAAAGGACTAAATTAGTAAATGTTTATAAAACAAGATATAAATTGCCATTTTTTACAAACTAAAAAAATAAAATAAAATATTCTTTATATAAAATTATAAAATATAAATAAATCATTATAAACTACGATTTTATTAAAACCCGACACATTTATCGTTATTAATCATCGATCGACGCATTATAAATCAATTACGTTATATATTTAACGTAATTTATCATCGACTAGCTTTTGAAGAAACTTAAAATCTTATCGTATCACGTTACTAGGGAATTTCATGTAAGGGGTTCTATTTTGGGTATTTATTTTGATGAGTTTGATGGGTTTACGATTTAAAGTGCCCTGACTCCTCAAACGATACTACATGGCCTCTAGATTATGATAGCCCGAACAGTGATACAATATTTCCATAAATGAATAAATCAAAGTAATACGTTAAACTTTATGAAGTTTTGAAACATAAACCATCACATTAAGACTTAACATATTACCTCAAGTTGCGTGACAAGGTCGTTACTTTCACTTGATATACTTTTGCCATCAATCAGATTTACCCTATTAAGGTGGTTCATAGCCTCGCATTTTAAATCTTCTAATGTTTCATAAACCCACGAGGGGATACATGCTATAAACCATGATTACAAGTATTTTTCAAACTGTATGCTATCCTGATATATTATTGCCTAAGTCCTTACTTTTTCCATTAAGACCCCACTATCATGAATCGTTAATTGCTTTTCGGAGTAAGCGCGAATGCTGTGAATAGATCTATTTGGGACTGAACTCTCCCATTGGTGTACCTATACTTTCTGGTAACCAAACGCACTTCATTTAAATCACTATGCGGGTATTTGGCAAAGGCACCCGTTGGGGCAACTACTTGTGATTATTGATTTTCTCAAGGCCTCGATGTCATGAGCTTAGGGCAATAATAAAGTTTTCTATAATAATTGTACTCATTGCAATTATTACACTTATGGGTGTATAACAACGTAACCCACTGTTTATGATGACTTGTATTCAAACTATTTAACATAAACCTATGAATTTCACTCAACCATTGTGTTGATCTTTTTAGCATGTTTATCTCAGGTAATTGTGCATCACATGGCACAGACTTAAAGATGGCTAAACTGTTATCATTCAAACTTTATGTTTCTAGATTTTGGGATCTCTCTTTTTGTAAAACTCTAATGAATAAATGAATGATAACTAAATTTTCCAAAAATGTCTCTTTATGAGTCGTTTTCTATGATTATGACTGTTGTACTATGAAATAATACCCCAGATTAGCTTTCGCTGCTATATTTGTCAAAATGGGGGTGTTATATGGTATTTGTTTATCTCAATTTCTTGATTTATCGTTGTATGCTTGTTTATGTTTATCAATTAATACTTGTTTACGTGCTTTTGTATGCGACCTATCATTCAACTGGATCTAGTGAAGCGGACCAAGTAGATCTAGAGTCTGGGATAGCTCTCCATATAGTAATTTATACATCTAGAATAATAGTTACACAAATATTGTCCTTCTAAGTCTGTGTCTAGGATACGCTTCGGGCTTAACTAGTTAATTGGATATTGCCGATGGTTTATTGATCGTGTTGACTAGCAGGTGACCTAGATAATTCAACAAGTAACGTTCTTATTCCATTGGATAGTTGGACAAGTGGACTACTAGTGTATAAATTGCCATTAAGCGATAAGTGGGTAAAGTCTCTATGAGCTAGGGTTTAACAAGATCACCATTGCTTTAATCCCTAAGATAGATTTTAATCAGCAAATAAGGATGCTTTATGCGGATGCTTTAACTATGACAGAATTAATATGTCTAGGTCTTAAGATGATGTAGCGCCTAAGTCTTAAGAATGATATGCCACCTCGAGAGAAGAAATCATTGCACTTAATAAATAAACCAACTTTCTAATCGGATTGATAATGGTTAATACAACTTTATTATATTTAGGTCGACCGCTCTTTTATCTTTTGTTAATTCGCTCGCGTGGGTTAAAGTGCCTTGAATTGATTGTAGTCACCAACCAAACTGTGCCAGTCTATTAGGCTGAAAACCCCCCTTTTTCCTGTTAGAATTAGGATTTAGACTGACATAGGTTTAACATAGGTTTAGAATAGAGTAGAATTAACATAGATTAGATAACCAAGATATTAATTAAATTGATAGATTTAACCTCGCTTCAAGTGTTTGACACCATACTTACCATGAAACTACTACCGATCGGGTACACTGCCCGTTAAAGTGTTGTTTTTGGTTTAGTCGGCAAAATATAAATTTAAAACTTGAATCAATAAAATATACACCACACAACGACACATGAGAGCCAAAGTAATTTCTTTAGTACTAACTTGAGCAGCATCAACTACTTCTTCAACAACATTTTTATTTTGCCCTACAATAAACACCTCTTTACCATTTAAAGCATCCACATCAAACATTTCTTTGTCAGCATCATCATTAACCATGGTAATGTCTTCATCTATATCAATAGCATTAATCCTCCTCCCCTGTTTGGATGCATCCTCACCCAAATTTTCTTCATCACTAGAGGATTCTACCTTAGCTGTAGCACCAACCTTTCTTAATCTTTTCAGCCCATGAGTTCTTAACCTCTTTTTCTGTTCAAGCTTCTTGACCCTCCTTTTCAAACTAGTAATCTCATTAGCTTGAGTGGTCTTTATCTTCTTCAAATCAAGAACCTTCTTTTGTAAATTGGTATATAGTTCCATCAATTCATTAAGTTTAAGTCTATCCTCATCACTTCGAAGTGTGTTACCTCTTGCGAGTAGTGAATCATTGGAAAGTTTAGATACATTCTCAAACCTAGTTTGAGCAATTGTATCCCTTATGGTTTCTTAGCACCTGGGACCACCACGTAAAGTAGTTCCTAAGAAACTAGATTCATTAGGTGTTGCCTTGGATCGGGTCTTAGTTATGTTACCACTGTCACGCTTTGCTTCTAAGCTAGAAGTAGTAGTGGCAACCCTCACCAAACTATCACCCAACTCCTTATGGACAACCTTATCTACTACATGTTCAGTAGGACCACTAGGATGAGGTACCTGAGTGTCCTTTCTCTTAGGCTTCCTAGGTTTTTGTGTCTTTTGAGGTTGAGTTGATGGTTGAATAATGGTGAGTATGTGATGGGGATCAGTTAGAATTGCTGAACCTTCACCAATTCTGCTTGGTTTTGTACCATCATTGTTGGAAATAAAGGTGTTACTCTACCAGAAAAACCTTTGCTTACCCTTCCCATATTTCTAAAAATCTTTTTAGTGTGAGAGGATGCAATATAAATTCTATTATGAGTTGACATCCCATCCAGTTGCTTATCCAAAAACACTTGTACAAACCTTAGATACATCAAAAATTTACCAGACACATTCTCTAGGTTTCTAATCATACTTTCAAAAATGAACTTTGAAAAATTAAACTTCTGGTTTGTAGCTAAACAGATAATTGCAGATGCCATAGTGCTACTAAACTCATTCCATGCAGTAGTCTTTGGACTTAGACATTGTAAAACAGTATGGATAAGAAATTTCCATTGTGGAGAGAAGAATGCTTTATAAAAAGTGAGTTGTTGTAAAATTTTCTCATACCCCATTAATGCAAGTTGTTCAAAGATGGTAGCATTTGGTAAACAATCAACACCTTCTTTATCTTCTAGTTGAAGATCTATTCTAACAGTTGATTCAGTGATGATTACCTTCTTTCCATCCACTAGGGCACGTAACTGTTGTTCCACATTGATAGTTTTGGCCTTAACAGTAGACCAGAACTGTTCTATGCACGAAATGTATATAGTAGGATTGATTGTTAGTGCATACTTTATAGGGTGTGCATTTAGAAAATCCACAATTTGTTCAAACCCTTCACTTTCTGTGGGTTTAGACAAAAAACGCGACCATATTATGAGTGTCTGCAAACTTTAGATTTGCCATTTGTGTTGGGTTTTGATAATGGATGATAAAATTGAGTTAGGGTTTGTGATTAGAGAGTACTTGAAAGATTGAAATTGATTAAATGATTGATTGAAACCCTTAATCGGAGTATTTATGAAAATACCCTCAACAGCATTAACTTTGACCCAACAGTATTAAGTTATGCCTAGTAGCATTAACTTTCACCCAGCAGTAGTAAGTTATGCCTAGCAGCATTAACTTTGAGTCACCAGCATTAACTACAATTCCATTTTAAACAGCTTTCCCACTATCAGTCTAACACTTTTTTTTGCTTTTCCTGCAAAATGTTAGTCCAAAAAACAAGAAAACATAAGCCATAGCAATTTTCACAATTATCACAGTATTAATTATACCTAGCAGTATTAAGTATAACTAACAGTAGTAACTCAGCAGTATTAAGTATAACCAGCAGTACTAATTATACTTAACAGCAGAAACTTTTAATGACATGAATAACAATACTAATTCATACAAAACTCTACAAAAACATAAAGAGATAAAAGACTTTAAAGATTCATCATTCCAATACTAACAATCAAATATTGAAATCTACTTACATCAAAAGCTTTTGTAAGCAAATCTGCAACATTCTTGTCAGTATGGATTTTGACCATTTGAATCAATTTCTTTTCATTGCAATCTCTAATAAAATGATGTTTGATCTCTATATCTTTGTTTTTGAATGAAAAACAGGATTTTGAATTATGCAAATAGTACTGTTATTGTTAATAAAGATCTTGGTATGCATAAAATTGTACCCATAATCAAGTAGTTGATTCTGAATCCAAAGCACTTGTCCACAGCAACTTGAAGCAGCCACATACTCAGCTTCTGTTGTGGAATTTGCAACCACTGTCTGTTTCTTGCACTGCCATGATATTAATCTACATCCAAGAAATTGACAACCTCTTGTTGTAGACTTCCTATCCAAGCTTGCTCGCTAATTCTCTAATTAGTGTATGCTACCAAATCAAAAGGAGAATCTTTTGGATACCAAAGGCCTAATTTTGGTTGACCTTTTAAGTACCTAAAAATCCTTTTCACAGCATGAAGATGTGAAACCTTTGGATTGACTTGGTATCTAGCACAGGCACACACTGCAAACATGATGTCAGGTCTTGAAGATGTAAGATACATCAATGAACCAATCATTGACCTATACATATGAACATCCACTTCTTCACCATCTTCATCCTTGAGCAGAGGCTTTTGAGTTTCCATTGGTGTGCTTGCAGTCTTGACTTCTGTAAACCTAAATTTCTTTAAAATTTTAGCAACATATTTATCTTGACTAATAAATATGCCATCCTTTTTCTGTTTCACTTGTAATCCTAAGAAGAATGTAAGTTCTCCCATACTTATCTGAAATTTCTCATGCATCAACTTCTCAAATACATTGCATAGCTCCTTCTTTGTTGAACCAAAGATGATATCATCTACATAAACTTAGACCAACAAAATATTACCTTTGTGCCTTTTGATAAATAAGGTCTTGTCAATTTTCCCTCTTTGAAACCTATTGTCCAACAAATATGTTGACAAGGTTTCATACCAAGCTCTAGGAGCTTGATGTAGTCCATACATTGCTTTTTTAACCTTGTATACTCTATCAGGAAAGTCTGGATCTTCAAATCCTGATGGTTGACATACATACACCTCTTCTTCAATCTTCCCATAGAGAAAAGCACTTTTACATCCATTTGATACACCACAAAATCTTTAAATGAAGCATAAGCTAAAAATAGCCTAATTGCTTCAATTCTTGCAACAGGGGCAAAGAATTCATCATAGTCAATCCCTTCTTCTTGTGTGTATCCTTGAGCAACCAATCTTGCTTTATTTCTTATCACAATTCCCTTTTCATCCTTTTTATTCCTGAAAACCCATTTAGAGCCTATAGCCCTTTTTCCATTTGGTAAATCCACTAAAGTTCAAACTTCTTGTAACTTGAATTGTAGAAGCTCTTCATGCATAGCCTCTATCCATCTTGGATCCTTCAATGCATGAATTACCTTTTTGGGTTCTTCCTATGATAAAAAGCAAGCAAACAAGCAGTTTTGAAGGTCTTTATGGTTTGTTCTTTGTTGAATAGTACTAATAAACCCATGTTCCTTCAAATTCTTTGACATTTTTCTTGTTTGTGTAGCTGATTGCAAATCTCCAATCACTTGATCAAGAGGATGATCTTTATGAATTCTTATAGTTGGAATAGGACTGACTTGGATTGTTGTATCCAAATTGTTCATGTCAGCCACTACACCATCATCTTTATCATTTCTTGTGAAGTCAAATATGCTATAATCTTCCAAAGCAGGCATATTTAGATCATATGGAAGTTCAATGCTTGTTTTTCCACCTACAATAGGCTAACCAATGAAAAGCTTATGGGAACCAGCATTAGATACTCCTTAGCTAGTCAATCGCATATTCATCCCCTAGGGATAGCCGATGACGTATTAGTAGATATAACGGGATTCATATACCTCGTGGATTTCATAATCTTAGATATTAAGGAGGATATGAGGAAGCCATTTATTCTAGGAACACCATTATTGACAACGGCTAAGGCCGAGATTAGATTTGATAAAGGGATAATAACTTTAAAATCTGGCAAAAGAAAAACTAATTTTGGTAAAATCACCGAATTCCTTTGCAAATTCAAAGAAAGAGAAAGAGATGAATTTGATCCCACGACCCCCACCAACACCATAAATAAGCTTATTAAGAATGGGAGGAAAGAATCAAACTCTACCAAGAAAAATAAAAGGAGTTCAACCAATGGAGAAGTAAGTGTTAATACAAATAATGTCTAAAAACGTTATTTATATTTTTCGACCTCTCGATGTTTTGATAATAACAAAATGTGAAAACGTTTACGATAAAATTAAACGTTTATAAATTACTAATCGTAAAATTCTATTTCTAAGATTAATCACTTAAGGTATTGATAAACAAATCATTAAACATGATTAGTGATCAAGAAAATAATTTTTATTTCCTAAACCTTACATTTTTACAAAAGTATTTTTACAAAAATATAAACACAAAATATTTTTTTATAAAAGAAATGTTTTATTAAATTATTTAATTGAAATAAGATTTCCCCCCCCCCTCAAAATGGAAGGGTCTAAACAGATAACACCTTCCCCATAAAAAGACAAAAAAAGGGCGCGGAAGCGTTGTTTTTTAGTCTATGGCGGCCTCCTCTTATATATATGGGCACCGCCAGGTATAGGCCGCCGTAAGCGTACAACGGCTCTTTTTGTGCCTATAAATACTGGGTCACCCATCTGAAAAATATGAACCTATTTGCCCATATGATTTTTTTCAGATCTGTTATTTATCTTCTTCCTTTCTTTCCTAAAAACATATCTTGACCACTATCATATTTTGATCTTATTTTTTAAGTGATTAATTCTTTTTCTTCCTCATTTCTTCTTCTAATCAAGTGCAAGAGAAGATCAGACGTATTACTCCCCCCCACCCTCCTACATAGATTTGTTTATCAAGATCAAGTGATCTCTCTCCTCCTCCTCAAGATCACATATCTTCATTACATTTACTTTGTGTTGTTGTGTAAATTAGATTGAGTATAGATCCAATAGTGTAAATTGTGTATTAGTGTGATTTGGATTGTGTGTCAATCCAAGGGTATATTGTTAGAAACAAAGAAGTCTCGGTCACTAGTAGTTGTTTAGTATTTACTAGCTCGTTAATTAATGATATTTAATGTAATCAGGACGACAATGAAAAAGCCCAAAAAGCCCATCCAAAGGCCCATATGGCCGGCCCTTTAAGGGTTATAAATACCCTTCACATGTCAAGGTTTAGGGTATGTGATGATCTCTGTAAACACAAACTCATATCTCTTGTAAGTTTAATCATCCTTCATTATTTATTTTCTTTCCAGTTTTTCTTTTGATCTTTAAACCTCAATCTTTCTTGTGAGATGAATAATTATTGGAACCATCAATTGGTATCAGAGCCTAAGTGGTAGGTGTTTTAATCTTGTGTGTCCAAAAAAAATTAAACCGAAACAGTGTTTGATCTTGTGTGTCCAAAAAAATAAACCGAAACCTTACACAAGATTCATTGACTTCGGATTTAAGTTTTTTTCATCTTTGTGTTGATTTATTCTCAAAGTCATAAGCTTAAAAAAATATCCGTCCTATTGATATCTCTTTCGTGAGACAGAATAAAAAAAGGTGACGAAAAAAGGGCTGTTTGAATTTTTAAAGGATTCGCTGTTTGTTTTTTTTGGTACTAAGCGACAGAAAGAAACAAAAAAAAAGTTTTGACTGGATTTTAAATAAAAGAAAATGGGTAGAATTAATTTGAGGGATTAGAAAGTCAGACGCCACACTTTTATATATTTTTACAATTCGTCACATGTGGTAAGCAGTCAACAAGAAGGAATTGATCTCTTGTGGGAGATTCCAAACAGACGAAAAAAAAGAGAAAAAAAATTAGGACGATTTTAAGAAAAAAGTTTCGGCTTGTTTTTAATTTAAAAACTTTCGGCTTATTAAAAAAAACTATCGGCTTATGTTTAAAAAAAAATCGGCTTATTTTTTTTGTTACACAAAAACAATTCAGTTGATTTAAAAAAAAAAAAGAAAGGAGATCTATATTTTTGGGAAGTCAATATTTGTTTCCTAAAATCAAGGGATTTGATTTTATTCTAGTGGCGGTTAATTTTGAAAGTAAATATTTTGTTCCTAAATTCAACGTATATAATCTTCTAAATTTAGAAATTATATTCTTGTTCTTCTTTCCT
>BQNB010044695.1:0-44729 GCA_026074375.1 Tanacetum coccineum | reverse complement strand
AGAAATTACAACTGATTTAAAAATTACATTAAGCTTAAAAACTATATTAGGCTAAAAATCTAGAAAGGAAAAAGAAAAAGGACATCCTGTGTGTGTGATGAGAGGGTCTATTTATAGTCCGAAGCCAAACATTCTAGGCCTTTGCTTGCATCATAAATCTCTGTCATTCATTTCCCAATCATTGGAGGGCTATTGTAAGCCGTTGGATCATTTCTTGGGATCACATGGATTGCCAAGCTGGCAATCTTTGATGTGACCTTTGTGTTACTTCTGTGAGAGGCTTTAGTACAAAACCCACACACCCTTGTGCTTTTTCCATAGCTTACGTGGCCTAGAGCTTGTGTGAAGCTAAGTAATCCCCTGATAAAGACTGATTTGACCCTTCATTTGTGTTAAGGAGCTCTTGAATTGTCTTAATTGCCCATTGATTTTAATCTGCCCTTTGTTTTGACTGCTTGGTGAAACGGGAGAGACGAATGAACAGTAAAAAGGGTTTCGCGCCTTTATAACTTAAGCGGGTAACTTATTTTTGAACTTTGGCCCTTTGACGAATTTAGTCCCTCTCTTTTGTTTTCTCCTTTTCTAGTTATAACTAATGTTTTGGAAATTGCAAGTTTGGTCCCTGGAGTTTAATAACAAAAGGGAATGGGCTAGGATTGGGCTTATGGAATGGGCTTTTGGGGTTTTGAGGCCCATTAAGGCCCATGGACTATTTTTGTATCTTTTGAAAAGTTAAGGGGCTAAAATGGAATATTTTGGGTCTTGTTGACTTTTGTTGACCATGATTTGACCACTTTGACTGGGGGTTTGATTTTTCCTAGCTTTGCTTCCGGCTTTTGTTCACTCTTCCGTTCTCGTGTCCGTGCTTGCCCGTTTTTGACTGTTTTCTTGTGATTTTTTGATATATCCGTACCTGCACACACAAAACACAAATACAAGCACATTTTTGCCATTTTTGGTTTGTTTTTGGGTTTAATTGGGTTATTTTATGTACAAACAGATATTTGTATTTTACACTTATCACCCCATTTCTTTTACAAGTTTCGAATTCCTAGTCTCAAACGTTGAACTTGTAATGAAAATCTTTGAAACGTTTGATTCATATTCTTGTTCGATCATTTCAAACATTTTCTCAATAGAATTATCATGTTTTAAAAGCTTAAACTTTGTTTCAAGTCTTTGTTTCAAAACATCATTGGAAGCCAACAAATCATTATATTCTTTTTGCACTGAAGAAGACACATTTTCAAGAAATTCATTTTTAGACAAAAACATTCGTTTATCTTCAAAAATAATGTTTTGTTGTTTCATCTCTAGATTTGAAATCTAAATTTTTTTCAAAAGGTCTGAAACTTGAGATATCATTTGATCAATATCTTTTAACAACTCAGATTCTTTGATAGTGTACACTTTTTCAAGTTTATTCAACTCAGTTTCTTTTGATTTTAGAACTTTATTTTTAGTTTGCAAACATTGTATTTTAACTTTTAAGCTCTCAATTTCTTTTGAAACAAAATAATTTTCATCTGAAAATCGTACGACCAATTCGGCAGTTTCTTTTAATTGTGTTTGCAAACTCAAAATCAAATCCATTTCTGAGTTATCAGATTCAGATTTTACCTCATAAAATACCTCAGATTGTTCTTCCAACAATCGCATTTTCTTATACTGAGCAGAAATCATTTTATTTTTTTCTCTCAAAGTTGCTTCTGCAAGTGCACATGCCTTAGATAGCTCTTCAAGCGATAACTTCAAACTTTCATTTACACTCTTAAGTTCCTCAACTTGCACTTGAAGAATTTGAACCGTAGCAAATCAACAACTTTGGATTTGAGATACTCATTTTAAGAATCCTTTTTATGCAGACAGTCTTCTAGCTCTGAAATTGTCGTTTGTCTAATCTTAACAATGTTTTTCTTCTCAGCTAGTTAACCACTCATCATGTCAATTAAATCCTCTTGTTCTTGAATCTTTTTCGTATATTGTCTGTCATTATCCCAAAGAGACCAAACCTTGATTTGCAATTGTTCGTTTTCTTTCTCATATTTTTCACACTTTGCTTTATATGATTCAAGACTCGACTTATCCCAACTACTCATATACATGATGAACAAATCCGATACACTTGATTAATTAACTCTAACTCACCCAACTCGATTCTAAAAATCCCACAAAAATCCCAACGAACCAAAAATTCAACCCGCGATAATAATCACTTTCAGATTGTCGACCCGCAATTTTTTACCATAGTCCAAAATGATACAACTAAAGTTTGACTCACACGACACAACTTTATGAAAATATTACACAACTTTTTCAAAATTATTTTTGAACCTACCAACTTGTTTTAGACCCTTCCTTAATGAACCTTCCAAAATTGGTAAACCTTGCATGAACCTTTCTATTACTTATCTATACTACATTATACAAACATTTGGAACATTCTATATTTAGAAAGTCTGAAAATTCAGACTTTCCTCCCTTCTTTTTATGGAAACATCCCTTTTAACAACAAACACATTCATCTAACAACATTGTAACAACTTTTTGTTATGTGAAAAAAAATTCCCCTTTATTTTTAGATTGAAATATCTTTTTATTTATTTATTCTTTTTATGATATAATTTCACCGTATTTTCTAAAATTTTGTACTCTTTAATTCAACATCCATTTTAATATATTTTTATTAATTTTTAGTTTTAATATTTTTAATGACTTCGAAACCGCTGTTTTGCGCGGGTACCGTCTAGTGCTAACATACATATGCATGAAAATGCATTGTTATCTTCTTCTTTCTTGTTGGAACGAATACTTAGGGTTAGGGTTAAGCTTGATCGCGGTTTTGTTTCGCGATAATCAAGCGAAATGAAGCGCGTTAAGACGATGATCTCACAATCGCGATGCTATTGATGTTATCAAAAGTCCGTTAGAAATCGTTAAACTCGACACTCGAAACCCGAAACAATTCGAAACTCGAACCCTTTAAACTGTAGAATGATAGAAAACCCCTTTTCGTTATGATTTATTATTGACCACTATTTATAGTGGTAAAACCCTAATACCCTAAACCCACAAACGGGCTTGGGCCTATTTATTCACTAATACAAAGATAAATAGGCCCAAGCCCGTTTGTGGGTTTAGGGTATTAGAGTTTTACCACTATAAATAGTGGTCAATAATAAATCATAACGAAAAGGGGTTTTCTATCATTCTACACAAATTTGATCGTGTCGTTGTACCGGTCAAAAATAAACCTTAACTAAACCTATATAGATAGGGTAAGAAAGGGTCGAATCCTCAGGAAGTAGGTGGATTTAATTTAAGTTTTGGGGTGATCACTGATCAATAAAAGTTTTGGTTTTAAAACTAAATAATAAAAACTACTAATTAACTAAAATGTGAATAAGCAACAAAAAGTAAATAAACAATTAAAAATAAGATTTGTAAACAATTAAAAGAAAAGCAATCTCTCCCGGCTCCGGATAAATGGATATGACTAAGTCACGGGTTATTATTAATGTTTGACATAGTTTGAATTATTTGAAAAGAACAATTTTGGGCACAAATTATGTTTACCAAACAAACCGTCTTAATCCCTAAACTAACTAGACTCGGCACGAATCATTGACAAGCAATAAAATGTCTTACGATAATCCCACCAAATAATTTAATAATTACTCAAGTGAATAATTTAGGTACAAGTTATGTTTACCATACAAATCGTCTTAACCCCTACACTAATTGGGTTTGGCACGAATTGTTGACTCGCAATAACATGTCTTTTAATAATTCAATAAAGTAATTATATTAAAACATTAAAATCAAATTAAAGATATGCATTATACATCGTAATGAGAGTAGGAATGAAAAAGATTATTACGACGAAATAAGAAAATTACGTAGTGTTTGGTATGTTGTAATCAAAGAAGGAATGGAAAAGATTATTACGATGGAATGAAAAAATGTTGTTTGTTTACATTTATGGAATGTAATGATTCATTACAAGGAATGACCTATTACATCAAAATCATTCCTTAGGGCCCCCTACTCGTGACACCGCTCAACCACATGATGCTCATCCTTTACCAATGAAACCTTTTCTTGTTCTTTCTTATTTTCAAAAACTGAGTCATCCTCCCCAACTTGGTCCCAAGCCCGTTTGTGGGTTTAGGGTATTAGGGTTTTACCACTATAAATAGTGGTTAATAATAAATCATAACAAAAAGGGGTTTTATATCATTCTACAAATAATGGTAATGAATCATTACATTTCACTATTTATTTCATTATGTCGGTTATTCCATTCATTTGAAATTTCATTCCGTCCTACCAAACGAACCCTTATGTTTGTTTACAATTACGGAATGCAATGACTCATTACATGTAATCACTCATTACATCAAAAATCACTATTTTCATTCATTAGGGGTCCCTTGTTTTTTTTCATTACATCTTGTAATGGAATCATAATTACATAAAACACCTTTGTTAACTACTTACCAAACTAAAAAAATATATCACCAAAGGTTATTTTAGTCTTTTTATTATCGATTACATTCCAATCTATCATAACAACCAAACATAATTACGATCGTAATGTGTCATTCCATTACTTTATTTATTCCATTACGACGTTCATTACATTCCTCTACTACTTCATTTCGTCATACCAAACAGACCCTAAGTATAAAAGCAAATGAATTCTTTTTTATGGTTAAAACTTGTAATCGTGATGAAAATAAGCTCAAAAACGATCAAAAATAAGTACTCTAATAAGCACAACAAATAAACTCAAAGTTACTTTAAATTTCCCAACCTTTTCACGTCATATTCAGTATTTTAATCAAATGAATACGTTTTTATCTTTAAAAATTGTGACGTGATAGATTTTTAACAAAATAAGCTCAAAAGTGATGAAAAATAAGCACCCCTAATAAGCTCAAAATAAGCAAACTCTCAATCTCTAACACGAATAAGCACGAAAATATAACACTAATCCGCAATCATTGGCTCTTGATACCACATATTGAATATTAGATCTTGATTGATGAATTAAGTGTGTGTGAATTAAGGTGTGTTTAGTGTCTGTGCTAGAGAGATAATTTTATTTATACTTAGTGACGTGACTAAGTATAAATAAATTACACTTGTAGTCCCTATACTATATACATGTATTCATTTGAATCCTAATCTATTTATTTCTTATTATTACATCAACTGGAATGTATCTTTAATTCCAACATTGTTACCACTTTTGTGTTTAATATACGATCTTTAAGGTAAGTTGGCACTCACTTGTCCAGAGTTTCTATCTTTGAAACATTGGTATGTAAGTTCTATTAGATTAGGTTAATTCCCCGTGAATCTTTATTGATCACAAAGCAATCCTTATATACATACATCAAAGTGGATAACCAATAGGAATGCCAACTAAAAATGATATCTAATAGGATAATATCGATAGATAAGGATGACACCTAATAGGATAATAATGTACAACTAATATTCCCCCGCAATGTGAGCGGGAGGTCTTCGAACGTTCAAACTGGATCGAAACTCGAGAAATAGCGCAGTAAGTAATCCTTATATAAGTGACCATAGGATGGGTAAGCATGGTTTGTGATGAATTATTTATGGGAATTAGAGTATGGCTATCTACCGTTTGGGTATGTGATTGTGTTTGGGTCGAAGATTGGATTGGTGTTGAGCTATGAGATGGATGAGTATCGGGTTGTGGTGGGATTGGTGTTGAGTTATGAGATGGAGGGGTATCTGGTTGTGGTGGGTTGGTTGGAGGGGTTATAGGATGGGGCGTAAATAGTATGTTTAGTTCATCTATGTGTTGGAAAAATGGTTCAGTTGTGGGTACATCTATCTGTATAGGTGGTAAAAGAAAATCGTATACGGAAAAACGTCTTCATCAAACCGCACATGTCTCAAAATAATTATTTTATTGGTAACTAAGTCGAGACACCGATAACCACGATGATTGGCGGGGTGACCAAGAAAGATGCAAGTGTGGAACGTGATTCTAGTTTATGTGCAACATCAACGTGAGGATAACAAAGACATCCAAAGACACGCAGATGTTTATATGTGGGGGTTTGGTGAATGGTATTTCATTATTAATGGCGGTAGAAAGTAATATATTTAAAAGGTGAGCGACCATATTCATAGCTTCCACCTAATAAGATGGAGGTATGTGAGCTTGAAAAAGTAATGTGCGGATAAGGTTATTAATAGTGCGAAGCATACGTTCGGATTTGCCATTCTGTTACGAAGTACGAGGGCAAGAAAACCAAAATTGTATGTCATTATGGCGAAAAAGGTCATGAAAACGGGTGTTGTCATATTCACCCCCATGGTCACACTGCAAACCCTTGATGTCAACATTGAATTGTCTATTGACATAAGCAAGAAAGGCAACAAAATTATCAAACAAATCAGATTTTTTATGCAAAGGGTAGACCCATACAAAGTGCGGAAAATAATCTAAGAAAATAGCATAATATTTGATTCCACTTTCACTCGGAATTGGGGAAGTCCATATTTTTGAGTGAGTAATTTCAAACATGAACTTAACAGAAGACGCAAAACTATAAAACAGAAGCTTAACATGTTTACCTAATTGACACGCATGACACACAACATGCAACTTTGATTTATAACATGAAATTAAATTACTTGGTTCTAAACGACGAAGCACATCATCCCTGGGATGACCGAGGCATATGTGTCATGTAGTGGAACTAAAGGAAAGCAAAACAACTAGAGTTTATAACAGAGGTTGTTGAGTGACCAGGTAAAGGTCGCCCGTACTATCACAACGGAGAAGAATCTTTTGGGTCTGGTAATCCTTTACAGAAAAACCATAAGCATCAAATTCAACAGAAACATCATTATCACGGGTAAATTTACGAACATAAATTAAATTCTTATTGATGTGAGGTGTGACAAGAATATGATTCAGATGAAGAGGCTTATAAGATGTATGCAAGAAGCTATGTCCGGTATGAGTGACAGGAATAGAGTTACCATTGCCAACAAATATATATGGATAAATGCTCAAATTACTAAAGGAAGTGAGTATACTAGTATTATCGGCCAAATGAGAAGATGCTCCAGTGTCCATATTCCAAGAAGGATCTTGATGAGTCATAGTATGAAATGCTTGTGGAAGCGTGCTAACTTGCAGCGTATACAAATTTAGAACAGAATACGCATATGAATAACTCCCTGGACCAAAACTATTAATACCTTGCTGAACCTGTGGACTTGCATATTGGGCTTGAACTTGGGCTGATGTCACGGCTGGACCTGATGGTGGGCCGAATGGACTGACCACGTTGGCCTGTTGGGCTGGATATGTAACATGGTTTGGAACAGTGGCTTGGCTTGATTGGAAGTTAACAAAGCCCATGTTGGGTGTAAATGGATATGATCCATTAAAGCAGCTTGATAATGCAAGATTATATTTATTGGTAACACCTTGAGACGTGTGAACAAGACCAATTGTGTTATTATAACTTGTCATGATGTGCTCTTAGAAGAAAAGTAACACTGCAACAATTAAGCATGCGATATGAAAAAGCAAATAATGCAAGCAAAAGATAGTAACAGCAGGCAAGCAAAGACAGAAAAAAATGCAACGGCAGATTTAGGGTTTTGAGGGTGTGTATTTTTTTTTGGAGTGTTTAGGGTTGACTCTGATTACCATATTAGATTAGGTTAATTCCCCATGAATCTTTATTGATCATAAAGCAATCCTTATATACATACATCAAAGTGGATAACCAATAGGAATGCCAACTAAGAATGATATCTAATAGGATAATATCGATGGATAAGGATGATACCTAATAGGATAATAATGTACAACTAATAAGTTCTTCATTTTTTCTTTCAAATTATTGTTCTTTTCCTATTAATTTTACTTTGTATTACTTTTTGTTAATAAGGGTGTCTTACTTTGGGAGTTATATTTTTTTGTGAATTTTCTTTTAGACCAAATAAGGGCGTCTCATGAGCCAAGACACACCTAGAGTTAGACCATGTATAAATGAATGCTCCATCCCATTTTTAAATATTTCTGCCAACTTGGGACCAAATCCTGGCCTATGCAAACAGACAATGAATTAAAAAATTGATAAAAATTAAGTAACTGATTCCAAATACTAATGAAGATGGCCTCAAAATTAAACGAAATGTGCACTACTCGAGCATAGTTGTAGCATGATACTGGCTGATGGTGATTGCATAGTCATCCACACTTGGAGTGCAGGGGATATACACCATATAAGGAAACCGAAAGCTAATGAAATTAGTGAGAAGACACGGGAAAATATAGTCTGAAATTACTAGTAAATGTAGATCACAATATGAGCTGTTTACATTCGAGGGAACTTCGTGAATGTGTTAAATCTTAATAATTGAGAGAAAGAAACTTGTCAGCTTTTAAATATATATTCCCACCTTTCTTACTATCGCCCTCTAAATTTGTTAATATTTTTCAACTCTTATAGGAAGGAGCAAGGCGAAAAGGAAGTCTCCAACAAGTGACAAATTTTATGAAGAAAGGTAGGTTGATGTAATTGCATGAAATACGAAGTGGCTAAAATGATGAGTAAGACAAGAAAGACATGTTTGGCAAGACGGATATTTTGCTATGACTTGTAAAACTTTGTCCCGATTAGCATTGTATGTCACGCACCTCTTGTTTCGTTGGTGGTTATCCACATGAACTTGCAGAAATATTTGAATTGGTGTATGTCCTGCACCCCTTGTTTCAAATACCATTTCAAATTGATATTGCATATACAAATTGACCACATACACATCTCTCCAAAAAATGTACATAACTACTTATTAAAAGAGTAAGAAGTGCCAATAATCATTGTAAACCGGGCTTCGATAATATACGGTACAACCGCACATACAACAAAAACAATACACAATCCTAATGTGCTAGGTACATGAGAGGTATACGTAAACAGTCGTACCCAACCAAAGGGTAACAAACCACACAGGTGTTTTCTATGATACATGTTCATGGATATTCAGATACCAATATTTAAAATTTTCGTATGATTGCAATAATCAAAATAACAATCATATAATCATCTAACCAAGTTACATATAATCAGGTAAATATAAATGTACCATTAAAAATTTAAGTTCCGCACAATGTCATACAACTTTAGAATGTTCAATACAAAAATGAATCTAAAATCTAGGGTTCGAAATTCCTAAAAACGCATGAGCAAAGACCCAAAATGGGGCTACTTCATTACCTGCAATCTTTGTCAATGTGCAGGCACACTTCAATCATATTTTTATTCAAGCGCTCCATCAAACTATCCTCGGTCACACGATATAAGAACTCTCCTACACACGGAGCATTTGATCATTAGTTTTTTCATATAAGGCATTAGGAATGAAAGTTTCTAGTACTGATTAGCCAGAATACATGTTTTGCCTTTCACATCTATAAAACCATCTTCCTTCACTTTCTGCAGAAACCATTTTCCCAAACGCTTTTGCACATCCCCCTCTGTTTTGAGGTTAAACCAAACAATAGAGATTCGTCCTAAGATTGTTTTTAAAGAGAAGAATGGAGACATCAAGTGTAGACCCATGTACACAAAAATAGTTTATTTGTGTGCTGAAAAGAATGAACTACAGTTGCCGTCCCTGGTGGACTGATCAGAGTAGGAACACCGATGGACCCTACACTGACCAAATCTGATAGGTTGGTAGGCCATGTGCTTGGTGAAGTTGGATCGCTTCTTGATGTTTATATTGAACTTAAGGTAAGTTACTTGATTATTCATATTTGGAGGGTGTTTGGGATTGCTCACTTTAGTGTTCGTCTGCTTATTGCATTTTTCAAATCAGGTGAACTTCTTCCTTTTGGGGCATCTGCTGGGTGTAAATACCACCGGAGAAGATCAACAGGCAAGGGTGTCACAACTGACAAAATAAGAAGTGTTAATATTGAACATAGGATCAATGACTACAGGGGCTCGAGTTTTGGCTGTTAATAGAAGAACGGAAACAACAACACTACAATCGGTGAACCCCGTGTGCATCAGCATAGGTGAGAAGATTGCATTGAGAAGGAGACTCAGACATGATAAACACTGGAGGCTAATCGGTTGGGCCAAAATTCAAGGTGGTCAAACAATTGAAATCCTACCTTCTTCAGTATAGGACTAAGGAATTAAAACTATAACAACGCTTGTTTTTCCGTTATGAAACTAATTCTTGTAACAGATATACATTGTTTTGAATTATATTGGTTGAGGCTTTTGTTTATTCGATTTTCTCGACGTGCTACTTACATTAAGTTATATAGTAGTAGTACAATCAACAACCTCGTAACAAAACTTGCTGAACGCATTCTATGCATAGCCATTCTAAAATGCATAAAGTAAGAAAAGACATGGGCCAACATACCGATTAAGGCCATACTACACAAATGAATCTAGTGTTCGGGGTCTAGAAATCACCCGTAAGAATGTATATAGCGTTTAAACATGCGCTTATGTTAAGCAAAATTTAGAAAATGGAGCTACTTCAGCTACCTTTATGTTGCATCACTGATTAAGAGGTTCTTTTATAAAAGACAAAACAATGGAAGCTAATTCATCTCGATGCTTAGAGAACCTGTGGTTGGCACCTTTGATGATTTGTAGCTTGTGGTTTGGTATAACCTTTGCAAAGCCCAACGCCTCTTCTACTCGGACGACTGAATCATCAGATCCGTGAACTGGCAACACCTTGTGTAAAATGAATACTTGATATGTCTTGAAACAACAACAAATGATTCTGGTTACGTTTGACTTTCAAGGGTCAAATAAGTTGTTTCTTAACTTGTGATTTGAGACGCGTAAGTTGTCAAAATGTATAAGATTTACAGCTACACTCAATTAGATGAATGATGGATTACACTATAAACATTATCGAGGTTTAAATCTTTTTGAAAAACATATGCAAATTTGAAACCGAAAATCAAAAGGTTTGAAAGTATCCTATATGACTCTTGCAATCTTTGTCAATTTGAAGGCATGCTTCGTGTATATTTGTATCCAAATGATCCATCTAATTTTCCTCAGTCACACGATATAAGACTTCTCCTACACACCAAGTTTTAAATATTTAGTATTTGCATTTTAAGCTTATTACACGATTACGCATTCGGTATGAATGTTTCAAGAATTTATCAGCAAGAATACATGTTCTGGCTTTAACATCTATGAAACCGTCTTCCTCAGTCACATCAGACACGTTGATGACACGATGTACATCATCATATATAGACGCGTATAAGAGCACCACATTCCCACCTGTAAGATAATAAGAGAATAGAGCAACCACAAAACGTAACTGATAAAATACCATCTGTAAGAAGTCAACTAGACGTATGGTAGGATACTTTTACTATGTCTGAGGATTGCACGTGTAACACAATTAGCTTCATGAAAGTGTTGAATTACTGAATACAAGTCATCGGCCTCTCTACGATAATTAGCATACTGAAAGGTACCTCCACTTTCCCTAATAATTAATATATGCAAAACGAGAAAAAAAATAGAAATTACACTATTGCAGATAACTGCGACTTGGAGAATTAGAAGCACATAATTGGTTACTTTAAACTATAGATATTTATTGAAATCCCAGTCTGCATAAGTTGTCTCGATGAAATCATTACTAATTGTACAATATTAAAACTTACCCGTTTCCAACAAAATCAAAATGAAACGCAGTGATCCCTTCCTTTTCTAGTGCATAAGAAAGGCTCATTATAGTACTGCTTTCCTACATGCATACAAAATCAAGAAAAAAGCTTGCGTTAATTTTATCGCAACTCACGAGTTAACAACTTATTTTTTTTTATTTTCATTAATACAACAAGTCAACAACATGTTTAGTATCATCCGGTACTGAAATCTTGGCACTAACTCGATTCTAAGTAGTGTTTGTTAAGTGATTTGAAAGTGTCAAAGTGATTATGTTATATGGAATAGTCATAATCTATCTATTAACCATAGCAAAACAGACTGCGAGACGTGGATGCGCTTGTACTACTTGAAGTTGCGATGATTAGAAAAACAGTTGTTTTAGTGTTTTACATATTTTGACTATTTGGGTATTTGGTATTGCTTATTAAAACAACTTGTCACTTCACTTATTACAATAATCTACCATTTCAAGTTGCTTAATCATCTTAGATTATTTCTCTTACAAATCCTTACATAACCAATTTAGATAAGCAATCTCAAACACTCTTAAAATGCTTACATGCCACATCAGATAATGAAAATGATCCCTAAATAGGGGGTGTTTGGGATTGCCATGCTAATATATTTAAAATTCTTATGTATAAGCACGTACCAACCTGCTCATTTTAAGTGCCTATCTCAATTTAAATAACAGTTTTTTTTCCGAAACACTTAATTGCTTAAGCAGATAAGCACTCAGAAAAGCGGTGACAAACACCCTTATAATCAAATAACTACAATCATTCACACAAACACTAGAAACTGATTCCTACGATATCTAAAATGCAATAATCATATAACACATAAAGACCACTTTTTTATCAATAAGCTCTACTAGATAAGCTCATAAGCCCAAAATGTGGGCAGCTTTTCAAATTCAAATAAGCTCATAGGCCCAATAAATAAGCTAATCCAAACACCAAATAATCTGAAAAATAATCTTTAAAAGCACTTATGGGATGTTTGTGTAACCTTATCTGATGGACATAAGAGATTATTAAAATTTTGATGAGCTCAAAGCTCATTTTTGTGGGCTTATAGCTTATCCACCTGACCTTATGACTTATGAGCATATAAAGTTCATAAGCATTAATAAATAAGCTTCTAAGGCCAAAAAATGAGCTTATAAGTGTCACAAAATGAAAGTAAAAACGGGTCTAAATGGAAAGTCAACGCAAAAAGTCAAAAGTTGGTTGAAATCCATTTTGGCGAGAAAATCAATTAGGCTCAAAATTCATCTATAAATACCCTCCTTAGTTCATTTTTTATATTCATTCTCATTTGTAACTCAAATTTCCTCCCTCTTGTAATCATTCTATTAATCAATAACAAATCATTTTCGAGTCTTGTTCTTGTTTGAGATTCCTGAATGAGTTGTTGCCATTGAAACCGTGTTCTACCATTTCTTAAGCTGAAATCTAGTTCACCTTGTTTCAATAAGCTTATCAAATTTTCAATAAGCTCATAAGCCCTTCAAATAAGCTAACAAAAACACCCCTTTAGTATACAACAGACCTTTGATAACTGAAACCCATGACATAAAACAACAATCTCATTAGAACCAGTCTCATGCAATAAGCCGTGAAAAAAATCCAATCTTTATCAACTGACTTAACTGACTAATTGTTTATTGTTAGAGTTTGCATTTTATTAGTTATTTTTTTAAGAGCAGATCTTTTAGAAAAGGGATAATAACATATATACACTTAAACACCGGTCATAGATACCCAAAACACAAGTTTTAAATGCATGATGTACAATGCACTATGGAATTATGGTGTTTAAGGTTTCATAGATACCCAAAACACAAGTTTTAAATGCATAATGCACAATGCACTATGGAATTACGGTGTTTAAGGTTGAAGGGTGTGGAGCGGGAAAAAGACAAATGAAAGTTGCCATGTCAGCAAGGAAAACATTAGAATCCATACCATGCACAACGGGATAAAACCAATTTATACTTTCACGGCACTTGAGTCCCGAGGGAATAACACATAAAGAAGGAAAGAGAAACTAGTATTTTATTTTATGTGTGTATTATGAGTGGGGTATTTGTATTTTAGAGGTATTTTTAAATGATAAAAAGTAAAAAAAAAATTAATAGAAGAGAAAGAGGGTGCTGCAATGGTTGAGGAAAAGTTGAGAGAAAAATAAAATGAGTGTTTTTTGATGATGTGGTGCTGATGTGACGAGAAAAAACCTTCAACCACACCATTCACCCTAAGTTGGGGAAATATGAAAATTGTTATAACCTAGAACAAAAAAACCAAGGCACAGTCACACGTATCAAAATAGACGAAAAAGGTGTTTTCGAGATGTTATTCATTGTCATTGGCGCATCGGTAAGTCATGATCATATTATTTGAATAATTAAACTATAGTAGGTTGCCATACTATATTTATAACGTTTTATTCCAGATTCATACGTTCATGCATTGTCTACGGTCGTTGCTTATAATAGATGCGACATACTTAAAGGGTCAATACAAGGGAACAAATCTGGTAGCTGTGGGCATGGATGGAAACAACCAGATTGTACCAATTGCTTTTGGTATATGCAAAGGAGAAACAGATCTATGTTGGTCATGGTGGATTTTCGTACTTAAAGAATGTGTGGCAACCGTGGCTTGAGCAGGTTGGTCAAACCGTAGGGTTCCTCCGGATTCATCTCGGTAGTGTCAAAAGTAAGAATCTTCAAGTCTTCGTTTCTTTTTTGAATTTCGCGAACCGCGATTCTAGCCGCTAGCTCGCGATCCATTGATTCTTTTTTCGCTTCACGGTCCAACTGTAACATTTTCGTATTTTCAGGTCATTTACGACGTCATATCATATCTCTATTATTTTTTTTTATCTTTCTCGTACGCGTTTACTTGTAATTTTGTTTGTTAAGTTAAATCGCGTAAGCTATAAATGATCAATTAGCGTAAACGGACACCAAACGAATTAAAGTTTTCGTCAAACAAGCAATAATATAATTATTTTTACGAATGTAATAATCACTTTTTATATTTTATTCTTTTTTTGGTTAAGTAAATTGTTTTACGTTTCGCGATAAATTACGTTTAAGCATACCCTAGGAACCAACAAAAAATTAATCTACGCTTCAAACAAATAATTCATGTTTATAAACAAAATACTCAAAAGTTTTATTAAAACTTTACCTACATTCATCACTTGTTGAGCCGAATTACCATGAAAATAATAAACCAATACATTCATTTTACCAAAAGTATACATTTCTTTAAAGTTTTCAAACTTATACTAAGCAAGTATATACTTTCTTTTTGCATATAAGATATTCGCTTGTCAATTCATTACCTAAATTTCATGAGCGGATTTCTATTTTAAAGGAACCAAGTCATTAAAACCTAAAGACTTCACAAGTCTTGCCAAAGACTCTTTAATTCTCTCATTGTGTTTTTGCTAGTCTTTGGACTATTAAAAGGAATGCACTAGTATAGTAAACTCACACACTTCTCTTTGCACAAGAAAAACTTCAACCTTATACTCCCTTTGTCTCTCTAAAACCACACGGCAACATCAAAATCACCAAATCCATACAAAATTTATTTATCAACACGTTACTCGTATATTCCTACATCATATCTAAGACCTACCAAGAAAGATTTAAGGCTTGGTTAAGCCTTTATAAGAGTTAAGCAAAGAAAAAGGAAAATCAAGGTTTACATGGAAATTAGGGTTTTCAAGTGTTGCAAGCTAGGGTTTGTAATCTAAACAAGGGCTAAGATTATGTTGGTCATCATCATACATTACCATAAGGTTATCTAAAACCCTTTATGTCTTTACAGTTATCATTTTATGTGTTTATAAGTTCTATTTAGCAATATCAACATTTAAGATACTTTTAAACATGTAAAACATATTTCTACTTGTGATCATGGTTTTGAATATTTTTACATATGTTATGAGGTTGATAATATAATGAAATAATGGATATATAAGTATTGTAACATGTTGGTTAAGTGTAAACATGTATATGTATAAACTTGTAATTTAAAGTTACTTAAGAAAGTTTAAGGTTTTTAAGCCTTGTTAAGGACTTGATACTTTGGAACTCATGGACACAATATGGATCTTGGACTCTATTATATGTAAGACAAGTATATAATAAGTCTTGGAAAACTTGTGGTAAATTATTAAGTTAAAAGGTATATAAAACAGGTTATAAAAATGGACTATGTATAGTGTTTAAAGTGGCGTTTTGGATTCGAATTGGTAAACGGCCTACCATGTTTTAAAAAGATAGTACACCTCATGACGATTCCAAAATGATAAGAAACTCGAAAAACCGATTTATAACGAAAAAGATACGACGATTTCAAGTTTACGTTAAATATATACTTTTATAAAACTATTTTTATAAAAGTTACTATTCACCACAGAAACTATATACTTTTAAAACAACACCTAAACCGATTAAAACTTTAATTCGAAGAGTACTCGAAAGAATCGCTCTTAAAATCGGAGTTAAAAGGATTAAAGTTACGACATTTACGTGATTTACGATAACTAAATCTATTAAAATAAAATATATAATGTTTATAAAGAGTAAAATTATATTCACTAAGAACCCTCTGATTTTGAAAATGTTATATTTGATAAACTCGACTTAATACGAAGGCGTTTTTTGAAATGTGGACGTAAAAAACGAAGAACCAGACTTAAAACGAGGGAAAGTTACGCAGTTTTAATTATGTTTTATTATACAACGTTTTTACTTTATAAAATTTGATTTACTAGATACGTTAGATGTGTTTTTAGTGATGTAGCTTATAGAATTATATGTGTATTAGTTAATAATAGTACTTTATTATAGGGAGTTTCTTAGTGAGTCTCTTCGGGTGGCGTATCGACGATGTTGATGGATTTACGATTTTTAAAGTGTCCTAGCTCCTTATACTGTCCACTACCTGACCTCTTAACATTATGATTAGCTCCCGAACGATAGTATGATGAGGTATTACGTCCTATAAATAATCGATTCTATTTAGTGTTAGTATTATACGACCTATATTGTTTAGGTTTCATTCGATCGCTAAGGTGACACATTTTCTATTGTGAATATTGTTGATTACCATTTTCTCGATGTGAGGTCATAGCCCCATTTCTATCTACTTGTTTTTACAAACTCTACGGGGTGAAACTTACATGCTTGTTTTACTACGGGTCACAAGTGTTTTAAATGTATGCTATCCAGATATATTGTCTGATTTTTATAGCCTTGTTACTTAGTGCCTTATAAGTCATCCTAATATCATGAGCGTCAAATTGACTATTATAATGAGCGCTAGTGTTGTGGATTGATCTATAGGGACTAAACAAATCCTAGGAATTTATGGTAAACAAAGTTGATCATGGTGCATTTAACATTTAGCAGCAGGTAGGCTGTGTGGCAGACATCCTTCCTATTTAGGGAGACAAGAAGTTAAGCTTAGGGGTCATGAGGCTTTGAGCATAATTACATGTTTTGGACTAATGATTTGTTCTATAGTCTTCTACCATTACTTAATCTTGTGATCAAACTTTTACAGACAAAACTAATGAATTCACTCAACCTTTGTGTTGACTTTTAGCATGTTTAATTTCAGGTCCTAAGGTATAAGCTTGGATGGATGGAAGCCGTGATGGATATCAATGAAGATGGATTTTATGTTTATTTAATTCAATGCAACTTTTATCTATAAAAAACTTAAGGTCCACATTTGTTCTGGTAGTATGAAGCTTTGGGTTAATTAAAAACGTATGTGGAATGTTTATGACTTTTTAAAACATATGGGAACCTAAATGTATGGGAAACTCTGATATTTTGCTATGGCATCGAATGAAATCTTATCTTAAAACGTCCATTTAAGGTCGTTTCCTATATCTTGATTGTTGTGCTTTGACGTAGCACCCTATTGTTACCATCCCGCTGCATACTAGATTTTAGGGGTGTTACAGATTGGTATCAAGAGCCAAGGTTATAGGGAACTGGGTCATTTTTAAAACCTAGTCTATAACCAAATTTTTTATAGAATTTTCTTTCCTTTCATTTTCAAAATACAGAATCCTTCATCACTTATCCGATATCCGCGCGTGCATTCCCTGATCTTTACTTACTCTTCTGATTATCATTGTTGTATTATATATTTTATATATAATACTTGGTTTAAATATTCGCATCCCTTATGTTATGCTGTTAGCGTATTAATATTACATTCGTAATCGGTCGATTATATAAAATATTTGACCATTTGATTAATTCTATGTTTTTATTAGGAATTCTTATTTTCTCGGTTAGTATCATATACCTCGACTCAATGTACTCTTACAAATTCTTACCGGATTTTGTACTTGTATTATTGACAGAATCATGCCGCCTAGAAGATTGAAAAAGAAATCTATTAAGAGGTTGGTGGAAAAGCGTGTGGCTAAAGCTATTGAAGAATACGAAAAGTCTAGGGCTAATCTAGATAGTGCTGGAAGTTCAGGAGGAAACCCTGGGAATGCTGGAGGAACTATGAATGTGCACGGTTGTTCGCACAAGACTTTTATGAATGGAAAACCTCACACTTTTAATGGAACAGAGGGTGTTGTTGGGTTAAGGCGTTGGATAGAAAAGGTTGAGCAAGTGTTTGAAACTTGCAAGTGTGCTGAAGAAGATAAGGTTATGTTTGCTGCTAGTACTTTCGAGGGTCGTACGTTAACATGGTGGAATGGGAACGTGCACACTCTAGGTCTCGTCAATGCTACATGTTCCCATAGCTTGATTCAAGATGATGATGCCTACGGAATACTGCCCAGCAACTGAAATCCAAAGGATGGAGCAAGAGCTCTAGACTTTGACTCTGAAAGGAGACGACATCGAGGCATACAACAATCGTTTCCATGAGCTAGCCTTGATGTGTCCTGAATTGGTGCCCACTAAAAAGAAGAAGATTGAAAGGTACACTCGTGGGTTTCCTGAAAGAATCAAAGGAAACATCACTTCTTCTAAGCCTGCAACTCTGCATGATGCCATCAACATGGCCCGTGAACTGGTTAAGCAAGCAGTTCAGGGTAAGGCTACTAGAATTGGTGAAAGCAACAAAAGTAAATGGGAAGATCACCAAAGAAACACCAACAACAACAATAATAACCCCAACAACAACAACCGCAACCGAAAAAACAACTATCACCATCAACAAAACAGGAGGCAGGAAACTGTCAAGGCCTATGCTGCAGCCACAACTGAGAATAGAGGTTATGCTGGGAATCTACCAAAGTGCAACCGTTGCAACTTTCACCATAGTGGGCGATGCCCTCCAAAGTGTCAGAAGTGCCAAAGAACTGGTCATCTGGAGAAGGATTGTAGAGCTATACTTCCAGGTGCATGTAATGATTTCCTGCAGAATGCGACATGTTATGGGTGTGGTGAGAAAGGACATCTTAAGAACAAGTGTCCTGAGCTCGTGCGAGAGCTTACGTGGTGGTTGAAAATCCGTAGCAGAATCCAAATGTGGTCACGGGTACGTTTCTTCTTAATGATCACTATGCTTGTATCCTCTTTGATTCTGGTGCTGAGAAGAGTTTTGTATCTTCTGCGTTTACACCTTTTATTGATATTGCCCCAACCGCTTTAAATACTAGTTATGAAGTAGAGTTTAGGCAGTGGAAAGGTGGTAGTCCAACATCTGTTTTACGTAGTTGCACCGTAGTCTTGCTAATCCACGTGTTCAAAAATTTGACCTACTCGACCGATCTTTAGGAAGTTTTTTGATGTCAATTGTGGTATGGATTGGTTGTCATACCATCGAGCTGTCATAGATTGTTATGAAAAGATTGTCCGTATTCCTCTTTGAAGTGGCGAGATGCTTGAAGTACAGGCGATTGAGGCGGTAAAGGATCCTGGATCACTTTTGCATGTATCTAGGCTGATGAAAAGAAGCTGATGACATTCAGGTTGTCGAGACCCTTCACCGAGGTATTTCCGATGATTTGTCATGATTACACTCTGTGCGAGAGATAGAATAGATTCACATTGAAGCTGATTCCAGGTGCTTAGCCAGTTGTTAAATCGCCATCGATAGCTCCGTCAGAGCTGCTAGTGTTCGTCGACCACTAATATAGATTCATGAAAAGGGCTTTTTTCGAACCTAGTCACTCACCATGGGGAGAACAATGCTTTTTGTAAGAAGAATGATGGTGCGATGGATTGTGTATTGGACTACTGGGTAATTAAATAAGTTTGACTATAACGAACCGTATCCTCTTCCCAGGATTGAAGACTTGTAATTGGATCAATTACAAGCGTGGGTTGTTTCTCCAAAGTTAGATCTACGATCCGTTATCATCAGTTAAGATGTTCCCGAGGGGGGGGGAAGAAGATTATAACGAGACGCGTTTAGAACCCGATATGGCATTTTGAAGTACACAATCTTGCCATGTTGGGCTGACGAACGCACAAACAATCTTTATGGACTTACTGAACCGGTCTGCAAACCGTTACTTGGACAAATTCTGTAATTTGTTCATTGACAAACATTCATAATCTACTCAAGTCAGAAGAAGAACATGCAAGTTAACTGAAGCGAATTCTAGACTTATCAGAAGGAGAAGTTGGTATGTAAATTTTCATAGTGCAAATTTTTGGTCACAGGAATGTTCCGTTCTGGACATGTGGTAAACTATGCGGTATCCTGTGGATCCTAGCAAGGTTAAGTCGAGGTCAAGAACTGGAAGACTCCTGACTCGTCAACTGAAATTGTTCATTCTTAGGATTGGCGGGTTATTACCAGAGATTTATTGAGAATTTCTCCAAGATCGCCAAGCCCCTCACCTTGTTGACTCAAAAGAATAAGACATATGTGTGAGGCGATGAACAAGATGAAGCTTTTCGCATTCTAAAGGAGAAGCTATGCAATGCTCCAGTGTTAGAACTCCTTGATAGACCAGACGACTTTGTGTGGTCTTATTGTGAATGCATTCGAAACAAGGTTTTGGGGATGCAGTGCTGATTGCAGCGTGGAAAGTGATAGCGTATGCGTCATGGACTATTAAAGGAGCATGAGAAAAATTATACCACCTTTTGACCTGTAATTGGGTGCAGTAGGTGTTCGCCCTTTAAATTGGGCAGATTAATTTTAAGGGGACAAAAAGTGTTATCTACACATGACAACAAGAAGTCTCTAGTACAATTTGACCAGAAGATTTGAATATGTGCAAAAGGCGGTGGATCCGAGCTGTCAATGACGACGATATGAGATCAAATACACCCGGCAAGGAAAATGTTTGGTGGGCTGATGCCTCTGAGTGAAAATAAAGGTCTCAAGCCAAGGCGGTAAGTGCTATGAGTATTATATTATTCTGGACTTAGACTAAGATTTTGGGAGAATGGCGTCAAGCTTCCAAGGATCTCTACAGCTCCAGTGATGGCTAAGAGATTAGGAAAAAACACTTTGAACGACGAGATAATGGTGGAACTTTTCTTATATTGATCGTATCTGGATTCCATCAGTTGGTGGTGTAAGGAAACTAATCATGGATGAAGCTCATACTTCTAGATATTCAATACATCCGGGTTCGGATAAGATGTATCATGATCTGAGAGACTTGTATTGGTGGCCTGGTATGAAGAGAGACATTGCTGAGTACGTTAGCAAGTGTCTTACGTGCTCTAAGATTAAAGCCGAACATCAAAAACCCTCAGGATTACTTCAACAACCCTAAAAAATCCCTGTGAGTAGAAATGGAGAAGATATCAATGGTCTTAGTCACAAAGTTGCCCTAGAAGCAGACGTGTGGTTATGATGCGAATTGGTTCATTGTGGATAGGGGATTTTTTTTTTGGAAACCCCCCAAGTCGGCCTCTCTTCTACCATTGTGAAGATTACAAAACGGGAGACGTGGCAGAAAAAGGATTTATATCAACGAAATCGTAGCAAGACATGGTGTGCCAGTGTCAATCATTTCAGACCGTGATGGTCGATTCGCGTTACACTTATGGCAAGCTCTTTAGAAGGTGTTGGGTACAAAACTACATATGAGTATGGCTTAGCACCCTGAGACCGACGGTCAGAGTGAGCGTACTATCCAGACGCTGGAAGATATGCTTCGAGCTTGTGTTATAGATTTTAGTGGCAGTTGGGATACTCATCTTCCATTGGTTGAGTTTTCTTATAATAACAGTTACCACACAAGCATTAAGTGTGCGCCATTCGAGGCTCTGTACGGGCGGAAATGTAGATCCCCCGTGATATGGACTGAAGTGAGAGAAAGTCAGCTTATTAGACCAGAACTTGTGCAAGAAACGACAAAAAAGATTTTTCAGATTAAGGAAAGGCTGAAAACGGCAAGGAGTCGCCAAAAAAGCAATGCTGATAAGAGACGTAAGCCACTTGAATTCAAGGTTGGAGACCGAGTGTTACTAAAGGTATTTCCATGGAAGGGAGTGGTACGATTTGGTAAGAAAGGAAAGCTGGCACCACGATATGTGGGACCGTTTGAAATAGTAGAGTGTGTTGGACCGGTAGCTTATCGGCTGAAGTTACCCCAAGAGCTAAGCTGTGTCCACGACACATTTCATGTGTCTAACCTCAAGAAATCTTTGGCTGAGCCAGATGTTCAGGTGCCTTTCGATGAGATCGAGATTGATGAAAATCTGCGATTTGTCGAAGAGTCTATTGAGATCGTGGAGCGGGATGTGAAGAAGCTAAAGAGAAGAAAAATTCCATTAGTCAAAGTTCGTTGGAACTCTCGGCAAGGAGCTGAGTATACCTGGGAACATGAAGACCAATTCCGGAAGAAATATCCGCATCTCTTCTCTGAAACCGTACCTCCTTCAGGTGTTGCAACCTGAGCCTTGAGGACAAGGCTCTTCTAACCGGAGGAGACTGTAACATTTCCGTATTTTCAGGTCATTTACGACGTCATATATTTCACTAATTATTTTTTTTTCTCGTACGTGTTTACTTTTAATTTTATTAGTTAAGTTAAATCGCGTAAACTCTAAATTATCAATTAGCGTAAACGAACACCAAACGAATTAAAGTTTTCGTCAAGCGAGCAATATATTATTTTCACAAAAGTAATAATCAACTTTTTTATTGGTTACGTAAATTGTTTTTGTTTCGCGATAAATTACATTAAAACATACCCGAAACCAACAAAATTAATCTACGCTTCAACAAATACTTATGTTTATAACAAATGCTCAAAGTTTTATAAAACTTTACCTACATTCATCACTTGAGCCGAATTTACCATGAAATAAATAAACCAATACATACATTTTACAAAATTATACAATATGTTTAAAGTTATCAACTTATACTAGGCAAGTAATACTTTCATTTTGCAAATAATATATTAGCTAGTCAATTCATTCCCTAAATTTCATGAGATGATTTCTATTTTAAGGAACCAAGTCATTAAAGCCTAAAGACTTTCACAAGTTTTGACCAAAGACTCCTTAATTCTCTCATTGTGTTTCTTTGACTAGTCTTAGGATTATAAAAGGCTTGCACTAGTAAGTAATCTTACACACTTCTCATTTGCAATGAAAAACTTCACCATATACTCCTTTTGTCTCTTTAAAACCCACGACCAATATCAAACCATCACCAAATCCATACAAATTTTTATTTACAACACTTACTCATATTCCTACATCATATCTAAGACCTACCAAGAAAGATTTAAGTCTTGATTAAGCCTTTACAAGACTTAAGAAAAGAAAAAGGAAAATTAGGGTTTACTTGGAAATTAGGATTTTCAAGTGTTGCAAGCTAGAATTTGTAATCTAAACAAAGGCTTAGATTGTGTTGGTCATCATCATACATCACCATAAGGTTATCTAAAACCCTTTATGTCTTTACACTTATCATTTTATGTGTTTATATGTTCTATTTAGCAATATCACCATTTAGGATACTTTTAAACATGTAAAACATATTTCTACTTGTGATCATAGTTTTGAATATTTTTACATATGTTATGAGGTTGATAATATCATGAAATAATGGATATATAAGTATTGTAACATGTTGGTTAAGTGTAAACATGTATATGTATAAACTTGTAATTTAAAGTTACTTAAGAAAGTTTAAGGTTTTTAAGCCTTGTTAAGGACTTGATACTTTGGAACTCATGGACACAATATGGATCTTGGACTCTATTATATGTAAGACAAGTATATAATAAGTCTTGGAAAACTTGTGGTAAATTATTAAGTTAAAAGGTATATAAAACAAGTTATAAAAATGGATATGTATAAGTATTATAAAGGGGCTGTTTTGGTTCGACCTTGGTAACAGCCCTACCATGTTTTAAAAAGATAGTACGCCTCATGACGATTCCAAAATGATAAGAAACTCGAAAAACCGATTTATAACGAAAAAGATACGACGATTTCAAGTTTACGTTAAATATATACTTTTATAAAACTATTTTTATAAAAGTTACTATTCACCACAGAAACTTATACTTTTAAAACATCAATAAATCGATAAAACTTTTAAATACGAAGACGTGCTCGAAAGAATCGCTAAAAACGGAGTTAAAACGAATAAGTTACGACATTTACGAGATTTACGATAACTAAATCTATAAAAATAAATATATAACTGTTATGAACAGTAAAAATCACTATTCATCAGAAAACTCAGATTTTGAAAATGTTATATTTTGATAACTCGTCTTAATACGAAGGCGTGGACGTAAGAAACGAAAGAAACGGACTTAAAACGAGAAAGTTACGCCAGTTTTACTAAAGTATACTTATAAACGTTTTTACTTTATAAATATGATTTCACTAAAACGATTAGATGGTGATGTAGCTATATAGAATTATATGTGGTATTAGTTAATCAAAGTACTATATTACTAGGGAGTTTCATAATGAGGCCTCTTCGGGGTGGCGTATCGACGAGTTGTTGGATTTACGATTTAAAGTGTCCTAGCTCCTCATACGTCACTACATGACCTCTTAATTATGATAGCCCGAACGATAGTATGATGAGCTATACGACCTATAAATAATCAAAGTGTTTAGTACTTATACGACCTATATTGGATTAGGTTGCATTCGATCGTAAGCGTGACGCATTTTCTATTGTGAATACTTGTTGATTACCATTCACTCGAGGTGAGTTCATAGCCCCATTTCTATCTACTTGTTTTACAAACTCTACGGGGTGAAATTACATGCTTGTTTTACTACGGACACAAGTGTTCTAAACTGTATGCTATCCAGATTATTGTCTGATTATTATTGCCTAAGTTACCACAGTGCCATCTAAGTCCCTAATATCATGAACCGTCAATTGCTATTATAGTGAGCGCTAGTGTTGTGGATAGATCTATCGGGACTAACAATCCCCACTGGAATTTATGGTCACAAGTTGATCATGGTGCATTTAACATTTAGAGAACCATAGGCTGTTTTGGCAGACACCCTACCTATTTAGGGCAGACAGACAGTTAAGGCTTCGGGGTCATAAGCTTAGCGCAATAATACATGTTTTGGACTACTAAATTTGTTTCATAGTCCACCATTACTTAAATCTTGTGGTCCACTCTTTACTTGATAAACCTATGAATTCACTCAACCATTGTGTTGACTTTTAACATGTTTAATTTCAGGTCCTAAGGTATAAGCTTGGATGGGAGCCGTGATGGATATCAATAAAGATGGATTATGTGTTTATTTAAATTCAATGCAACTTTTATCTATAAAAACTTAAGTCAGCTTTTGGTAGTATGAAGCTTTTGTTTAATTAAAAACGTATGTGGAAATGTTTATGACTTTTAAAACATATGAGACCTAATGTATGAACTCTGATATTCTGCTTTGGCATCGAATGAAATCTTATCTTAAAAAGTCCATTTAAGGTCGTTTCCTATATCTTGATTGTTGTACTTTGACGTAGCACCCCATTGTTACCATTCTGCTGCATACCAAAATTTGGGGGTGTTATAGAGGGCATTATTACTATGTGGGACCTAAATGTCTTCACGAAAAACAGAATTTGGTGTAATGATAATTACGTTGTTGTGGAAGGAAAATGGAAGAATTTGGCTGAGGATTATTTTCTTATTAATGTGTATGGTCCGCAACAACAACCTGAGAAATCCATTCTATGGGATTTACTTCGCTCGTTTATTCAGAACCACCAAGGAAACTTCATTCTTTTTGGTGACCTTAACGAAGTTAGATGCGAGACAGAACGGTTTGGCTCCAACTTCTCTAGTAGCGATGCAACGATTTTTAACGCTTTTATTCAAGATGGCAGTTTAGTTGAACTCCCTATGGGATTAAAAACGTTCACTTAGATGAATAAATCCGGTTCCAAACTAAGTAAATTAGACCGGTTCCTGATCTCTAATAATGTTCTTCTCGCTCTTTCAAGTCTGCAAGTGACCGTGCTTGATAGGGTTTGGTCGGATCACAACCCTATTCTTCTTCATTGTCAGAAAAACGACTTTGGCCCTACCCCGTTCAAAGTTTATCATTCTTGGTTTGAACGATGTGATTTCGATAACGTTGTAAAAGAAACTTGGAATTACTTTGCTGCAAATGATGATGGTCCCTTCCTTCCTCTCCACGCAAAAATCAAAGGCCTCAAATTGCATCTCAAGACTTAGGCTTCCCAAACTAAAGATAATGAAACAATCAGAAAAAAATCTATCTTGGCTTTACTAAAGAGCTTAGACGAAAAGATAGACGCTGGTCAAGCAAGTGATGATGATCGAATGCTTCGTGTTAACACTTGGCATGAGCTCGATAACTTAGAGAAGCTGGCCTCTATGGATTTAATCCAAAAAGCTCGAATTAGATAGGACGTGGAAGGGGACGAAAACTCCAAATTTTTCCATGGCATTATTAACTCAAAAAGGCTATCATAATCGATCCAAGGTATCCTTCAGGAGGGAGTTTGGATTTCTGATCCAAGTGCCATTAAGATGGCTTTTCTAAATTTTTATAAAGAGAAGTTCTCCTGCCATGACTCTCCTGTGATTTTACCCTCCATGTCGTCTGCTAAGAGCCTAAGTGATTCGGATCGTCATCTTCTAGATTCCATGGTCTCTTTGGAGGAAATAATAAATGCAGTTTACGATTGTGGTAGTCAAAAAGCTCCGGGTCAAGATGGATTCTCTTTTTTGTTTGTCAAAAAATATTGGGACATCATGAAGATCGATATCCAGAACTTTGTTGTGAGGTTCTTCTCTTCTAGTTCATTCCCTCCTGGTACGAATTCTTCTTCTTTTACTCTAATCCCAAAGGTGTTTAATCCTTTTTATATTAAAGAATTTAGACCTATATCTCTTATCGGTTTCCAATACAAGATTGTTGCGAAAATCCTAGCAAACAGGCTTTCCAAGGTAATGGATTCGATCATTAGTCAAGAGCAATCGGCTTTTATTTCGGGTCGCCAAATTCTCGACGGTCCTCTCATTCTAAGCGAGGTTATTGAATGGTATAAGAAAAAAAAGATGTTACTATTTAAAGTCGATTTCAAAAAAGCCTTTGATTCCGTAAGTTGGCGTTTCTTTGACCATGTTATGGATAGATTAGGTTTTAGTAGTACTTGGCGTAAATGGATTATGGCTGGTTTAAAGTCTTCAAGGGCTTCCATCCTTGTCAATGGAAGTCCTACGTTGGAGTTTTCTTTAAAAAGAGGATTGAGACAAGGAGATCCTTTATCTCCTTTCTTATTCATCATAGTTATGGAAGGCTTTCACATTGCTCTTAAGGACGGGTTGACGGCAAATCTTTTCCAAGGTGTTAAGATCGGGTCCTCGGAAATTCGGCTTTCTCATTTATTTTATGCCAATGATGTTATTATTCTTTCCGAATGGAACCAATATGATATGGACAACATCATCCGTATCCTCAATGTCTTCTTCCTTGCTTCAGGTTTGAAAATCAATATCTCTATGTCAAATCTATACGGCGTGGAGGTTTCTTCCAATGACATAGAGAGTATGTCAGCATGTACCGGATGCTCAGCTAGCAATCTTCCTTTCTCTTATCTTGGTTTCCCAATCGGTTCGAACATGAACCGTATATCCAATTGGAACAGCTTGATCGATCGCTTCAAAAATAGACTATCAGGTTGGAAGGCAAACATGTTATCTTCAGGTGGTCGTTTAACTCTTATCAAATCGGTGTTAGGAAGCCTTGGTATCTATTACTTCTCCATCTTTAAAGTTCCTGAAGCTGTTCTTAAGGTTCTTGAAAGTCTTCGTGCCTCGTTTTTTTGGGGCGCTACAGGTGACACTAGGAAGCTTGCTTGGATCAAATGGTCTAACATCTTAGCTAGGCGGTTTAGGAGTGGGAAGCTTAAAAGCTTTCAACAACTCCTTGCTTCTCAAATGGAGATGGCGTTTGCTTCATAACCCATCCGCTCTTTGGGTTGAGGTCTTAAAATCGATTCATGGCAATGAAGCTGGTATTGAGCTAAAAGGCTGCCAAACTAATGGTCTTTGGGCTCGTATAGTTGGTACGATATATCATCTACATTCAAGTGGCTACGTCCCCTTGTACTCTCTTCGTTATCAGGTTGGTGATGGCTCTATGATACGCTTTTGGAAAGATACTTGGTTGGGTGATGCTCCTCTTTGTTCTCGCTTTAACAGGTTATTTCACCTAGAAAAGAATCAAAATTGCCTTATTAGAGATAGAATCGTTAATGGCCTTTGGACGTGGGATTGGCGTCGTCCTGTAAACGGTGGGAGAGCTCTTGCAGATCTTAATAACCTTCTCATGGATATTGGTTCGTTGAATGTTGAGGTTGATAGGGATTGTGTCGTCTCCTCACTTTCTACTGATGGTTCTTATTCAGTAAGTTTCATTCGGAAACATATTGATAATTGCATGATCGCTAATTCCCTCCCATGCACAAGATGGTGTACGATTATCCCTCGGAAGGTTAACATTTTCATGTGGCGTATGCTTCTTGATAGACTTCCTCATCGTCTTAATCTTTCATCTCGTGGTTTGGATATTGATTCGATTTTATGTCCCGTATGTTCCGAGCACGTTGAGTCCAATTCCCATGCCTTTTTCTCTTGTAGTGCAGCTTCCAATATTTGGAGGCTTGTTCGTGGTTGGTGTGAGCTTAAAATCCCGACGTTATCTTCCTGTGATGAATGGGACTTATGGTTCACCTCGTGGAAAGCTTCAAAGGACGAGAAAGACCGAGCTTATGTCATCTTCGCCGCCACTTGTTGGATGCTTTGGCGTTTTAGGAATAACCACATTTTCAATTCTTAAGTCATGAGAAAATGTGAAGTTTTTGATAACATTCAGTGTTTTTCTTTTTCTTGGTTAAAATCTAGAGGAAAGAAATGTATTAGTTGGACTGATTGGCTTAAATCGCCTTTGTAATTCTAGCACCTTGCTAGTTCTTTTCTAATAATATGCCGCCGTTCAAAATTTTTTTTAATGAAAAATGAAATTTACAATTAACATGGTTGAAAACGTTTTTTAATGTGTTGAAAACATTTTGGCAAATTATATGAAATGGTTGAAAACGTTTTTTATGGCTTTGACAGATTTCCTTAAATAGATTTCTACTTTTCAATTCCTACTCTTTTTAAAAGTAGGTGAAATCTCCATTTAAAGTAGTATAGATAATGCTGGGAGCAATTTTGTAGAAAAGTACAATACACATAATAAGCTTTGTATGCCAGCTACACTTATTAAAGATTAATGGTATATAGCGATTGGCAACATTGGTTTGGATCGATAAAACTAGAAAATGTTACAAGTAAATTAGATTGGACCCAGATTAGCTACATTTAGATAGATTATTGGTTAATCGATTCGTTTATCTGATATAACAGCCTTACACGCTTCAAGTTGATTGATCACTCGTTAGAATTATCAATCCCGCAACTCTGTTAAGTGGCTTGATCGTGGTTGGTGTGAGCTTAAAATCCCGACGTTATCTTCCTGTGATGAATGGGACTTATGGTTCACCTCGTGGAAAGCTTCAAAGGACGAGAAAGACTGAGCTTATGTCATCTTCGCCGCCACTTGTTGGATGCTTTGGTGTTTTAAGAATAACCACATTTTTAATTCTTAAGTCATGAGAAAATGTGAAGTTTTTGATAACATTCAGTGTTTTTTTTTCTTGGTTAAAATCTAGAGGAAATAAATGTATTAGTTGGACTGACTGACTTAAATCGTCTTTATAATTCTAGCACATTGCTAGTTCTTTTCTAATAATATGCCGCCGTTCAAAATTTTTTTTAATGAAAAATGAAATTTACAATTAACATGGTTAAAAACGTTTTTTAATGTGTTGAAAACATTTTGGCAAATTATATGAAATTGTTGAAAACGTTTTTTATGGCTTTGACAGATTTCCTTAAATGGATTTTTACTTTTCAATTCTTACTCTTTTCAAGAGTAGATGAAATCTCCATTATAAAGTAGTATAGATAATGCTGGGAGAAATTTTGTAGAAAAGTACAATACACATAATAAGCTTTGTATGCCAGCTACACTTATTAAAGATTAATGGTATATAGCGATTGGCAACATTGGTTTGGATCGATAAAACTAGAAAATGTTACAAGTAAATTAGATTGGACCCAGATTAGCTACATTTAGATAGATTATTGGTTAATCGATTCGTTTATCTGATATAACAGCCTTACACGCTTCAAGTTGATTGATCACTCGTTAGAATTATCAATCCCGCAACTCTGTTAAGTGTTAATACAAATTATCATATTAACCTTTTAGGAAACCAACACTATAATGATGTTTTCTTGGTACTAAGCTCATTTAGGTCACATGGACTCAAATACAACCATCTTGATACATTTTGAGTCCATGAGACTGGATGCACGTTTCTGAAATCTCTTTGGACTAACATGTCATCAAATTCTCACAGAAGATTAAAAATATCTATGCCTTAAAACTTCAAGCAATTAGTCCACAATGAAAAGGAATTATAGAGGCTTTCTTTCTCTACCCAGGCTTACTTTTTCAACTCAAATGACTAATAACATGTCTTATTTCAGTTGAAGTTGGTTAACCCCAGGCTAAGACATTATATTATGTTACTAACGTGCCCATTAAAGATCCATGGCCCGAGATCCTAAGACTAATAAATTTGGATCCAGATGATATAAGCCCAGCCCAGGATGCTAACATGTGAATTGTGCAATACTTGTAATTGTAATTTTATTTTTATAAATCCGTTTTATAAGTACTCCACTTAATTTATGTTCGTTGCTGAATATACGAAGATTTTTAGTTTTGTTTTTTTACAATACTATATATGAACCAAATAGTATACTATATATGAGAGCAAAGACATGTCTAACAATTTGACGTGCTTAACATATATATGCAACAAATATAGGTGCCACTAAACAATCGATATCTATTGAATTATACTACTTCATTCATCTGCTACAAAATAAAACATTTGCTATGAATATATAGTAAAAGATAGAACATGTTGTGCCTTTTGTTTTTTAAATATTAGATAAGAATGTTGTTACTTGATCCAAAAAATTCTCAACGACTTTAATCGTAGTAATGAAATAATATATTTAGAAATAAGACGATAAAATTGACTTCAAGTTTAAAATTGGTTGGAACACTATTGAGATTGTAAAACAAACATAATAAAGAATCTCAGGCACAAAACGCCATAAAAAGCATCGATTTTTTTTTTTTTTTTTTTTCATTAAATATGAAATTTGAGAACACCACCAATTTGATTTAGCATTTAATATTTAGCGTTTTAATATTAGAGCTTATTTGGCGATAAACATTTAGCAATTTTGTTTTATTTAAATGCTAATTTTCTAAATAATTATTTCTAAATCATTTAGCATTAACGTTTAGTATTTAGCATTTTTGTTTTGTATAAATATTAATTTTATAATTATAGCTGCATTACCAAATGCGTTACAGCCACTACTAACTGCTATTGCTAATTATTACTGTTAATTGTCACCGCTTATTTCACCAAACACACCCTTAAAAAGAATTATGTAGCTTCAGAACATGTCTAAAAAGTTCGTAAGCAATCAATAATTTTCCCCATTTTGTAGATGATAGACCTACTTGAAATCACATAAAAAAGCCTGTTTGATGTTTCATAAAGTATTTTGTTATTAAAAGTTTATACAATAAAGTTTTAGTTATTGCATTTCGTAGTAGCAAAAGAATTTCAACAAACACTTATTGTTACCCCCTCCTTAGTTGCTACGCACTACTTTCATCCCTAAAATATCTTGTTATTCTCTTCACCTAACGAAAAGAAAAAAAGCCAAAGCAGATCATTGAGTTTTTTTTAAAGAATTAAAGAATATTGTTTAAAACAAGAGATTATGAGTTCGCTTGCTTTGTAGTTTGTGAAGCTATTTTATATTTACCACATATCTATATATATCCAATAATTTGGTCGATTTTGATTCACTTGTAAGACTGTACGAAAGTCTAGAAAAACATTATCGAAATCATAAAATATAAACAAACCACAATTTTTTCTCTATGTTATATTATCCATCTATTTTAAATTAGATGCAATTTTTCTCTGTTGTTATTTTCATCTTTTAAATTGTGTAAACCATTTTCATGAAAATATTTTAGCTTTATTCCTTCCTTAGATGTAACGTAACTTTAAATTTTCAAAGTAAACGAGCTTAACGCACCACCAATACCAATTCCATCAACGTTTATGTCAAAGTATAACATTCTAATTTGTCACATAGTAATATTGTTATAAAATCCGTTTTTCGATATATATTTAACGTACTTTCCTTAACGTTATATCTAAACGGGATTTTAAACGTATACGTTTATATCAAAACCCATACTACATGTAATGTTTGCATTCAATCAATATGTAAAGCTTGGTAAGGCATGTGTTACAAGTGCTAATGCACCAAATTCGAATATATTTTCCCTCCAAAACTAATGTACAACTCGTTTAAGCTCAATGTACAACCCGATATAGCACACAATTCAAAATATGCATTTTCCCTCCAATTTCTTTGTAGATTTCGTACCACCTCTTAAGCTCAAGTTACAAGCTTCTTAAGCATCACATTTAAACTAGATTTCCTTCCATTTTACTACACATACTCGTCCTAAACCATAAAACCCTAACCCTAAAAACCGAAACTCTAATCACCCCGATAACACCTTAACTAGCTCGAACCAAGTTTAAACCAAGCCAAAACCTAGCAAGCATACTCCACCATGATGCACCACCTTGTCACCACCTTGCACCCCAAGTAAAGCACCTTGTCACCTCTTTTCACCACCATGCCGCCACCTCACTACCTACTTGTCACCACCTTGGTAATTCGAACCCTCCTACCTTCTAACACCTTGCTAAGCTATCCTCCTAGCTTCTAATAGTCACTAGTAGCTAACCTTGGCCACCACTCTTCTCAACTTGGCCACCACTCTAAGTTTCTAGCCTATATATACACGCATACATGCATACTTTCAAAATTCACCATTTAAACTAAACCTTACCTCAAAATCATGTTCTAGCCAAGCTAAGGAAAGGAAGGAAAAGGTCTTTAAGCTATTTTGGAACCAAGAGATAAGAAAGGAAGAGTTCTTGATTCATCTCCAAGCTTTCGAGTTACATTTTATCATTTTCGACCCATATCAAGCCATTTTCGATCCATTCAAGCTCTAGTAAGCCTCATAACTTGTTCTATTAACTCTTGTCATATTTTAGATCATGTATAAGCTTTCATATAATCATTTGTTCAAGCTAAACTCTTTTGGAAACCGTAAGTCTACTCGTTTGGTTTTCCTAAACCAAACGCACCCCTTAAAACCCTAAAAAGCTATATTCGTAAACCCTATAAGCTAAAAGCTATAAGCTGGTCCTATAAGCTATTTCTATAAGCTCATTTATCATTTTTACAAGCTTAAAAACAAATCCTAAAAGCTAGAACCCATCGGGTTAAGATTTTAAAACCAAACAAACCCATTTTGGATTTTCAAACTCATAAGCTCATTTCATAAGCTACAAGCTCTGCAAATTGATTTTGAGATCAAAAATACAAAGATTATGAGATTTGGACTAAAAACGCAAAACATTTCATGCATAAGGGTATATATTGTAACTTTTGAAATTATTAAACTTTCGGGCCAAAAGTGTAATTATCCTAAAGTTAAAACCACAAGGGCCTGTTTTGCCATATTTCTAAGTTAAGGGTTAAATGTTTAAAATATAATTAAAGGGTTAAAAGTGTAAATTAATATATACCAAGGGTATATATTGTCATTTTCATATTCTCAAAGGTATAAAATGTAATATTTTTATATTAATTATAAAAATATATTTAAATATTATAAGACTCGATTTTATTAAAACCCGACACATTTATCGTTTCATTCATCGATCGAAACACTATAAAATAATTATGTTATATATTTAACATAATTTATCATCCACTAGCTTTTGAAGAAACTTAAAAAGATAAAATCTTATCTTTTAAACTATAACGTATCACGTTACTAGGGAATTTCATGTGAGGGGATTTCATTTGGGTAGACGTTTTGACGAGTTGCTGGATTTACGATTTAAAGTGTCCTAGCTCCTCAAACGTTTACTACATGACCTCTGGATTATGATAGCCCGAACAGTGATACGATGTTTTCACAAACTAATAAACCAAAATCATTTACGTTAAACTTTATGAAATAAAGTTTTGAAACAATCAAACTAAGACTTGACATATTACCCCAGGTTGCGTGACGAGGCCGTTTATTTCCAATTGAGTCACTTTTGACGTCAATCAACTACCTTATCAAGGTGAGTTCATAGTCCCACCTTTACATGTTTTCTAAACTCCGTGGGGAGATACATGCTATAAACATGAATACAAGTAATTTCAACTGTATGCTATCCTGATATATTATTGCCTAAGTACCTCCATTTGCCATAAGGCCCCACTATCATGGAACGTTAATACTTTGCGAAGTAAGCGCCAAATCCGTGAATAGATCTGATTGGACTGAACTATCCCCGTTCCAGATTCTGGTACATACATGGACCAGCAGACGCATTCATTTGAGGGAACTCTGGGTGTTATTTGCAAAGCACCCGCTGGGGGCAACAACATATAAATAACATGTATTAAGCTTCGGTGTCATGAGCTTAGTGCATAATATATATTGATGTTACCATGATAATTGTATTTGTTGCAATTATTACTATTACATTGACTTGTATTCAACTATTACATTTTAAACCTGTGAATTTCACTCAACCTTTGTGTTGACCTTTTTAGCATGTTTATCTTAGGTAACTAAGCAAAACTATGGCACGGACTGGCATGGACTTGAAGGCGTCCAAACTTGTTATCATTCAAACTTTATGTTTTCAATGTATTTAGGGACCTCTTTTGTAAAACTCTAATATATTATTGAATGATAACTAAAGTTTACAAAATGTATCTTTTGAGTCGTTTTCTAGGATTATGACTGTTGATTCATGAAGTAATACCCCAAATTAGCTTCCGCTGCTATATGTGAAATATCGGGGTGTTACAGATTGGTATCAAGAGCCGCGGTTATAAAGAACAAGGTTAAAACCTAAACTATAACTATTTTTCCATCTAAGAAAGTCCTCCATGCCACTACATTTCTTGAATAGTATGTAAAGATACATAACTATTATATAAATAACTTACGTTATTTTACAGTGGGTTGTTACAGAATTATGTCTACTCCCGACTATATATCGTCCCATCTAATTTCGATGTTGAGGATGCTTTTTCCTCTACAAATACTCCTGACTAATCCCGGCTTCACCTGTATTTCCAGCCTCCACCGGGAAACACTTCTTCTGACTCTTTAAAGGATCTATCTAAGGATCTCTTGGCCTCACTAGCCATCTCACCTTTCCACGATGATCCATGTATGAAAGTCATGCAAACATATAATGCTACTAGTAATAAATCACCTATTCCACTATCACGAGCTCCTATTGCTCTATCGCCTGTTTTGCCTCCATCTCTAGTGTTACCACCATCACTACTATTTGATCCTCGAGATTTCTTTCTTCCTGAGGAGATTTTGCCACCTTAGAAACCGAGCCTATTTCCTATCATCCTCCTCTACTGATTCTTCTGCCCTACCTTAAGTATTTAAGATGGGAGAGAGTTCTCATAAGACGCATTTGGAGCGCCATGAGGAACATATCGAGATATTCTTTATTCACTTAGATGAGCTCCATCTTGAGGAATTGAGCACCATGGAAGATAAGATAGAAGGTCTTGGTAATGGTTGGAGTAATCATACAGCGAGATTTTGACCAACTAGAAACCGAACTTCAAGAAGCCCGTACCCAGATTTCTGGATTTCAGAGAGAGCAAATAAGACATGACGACGAGATTGTTCCCATCTGATTCCAATGTTAAGGATGCTTTTTCCTCTATAAATACTCCTGACTATACCCCGGCTTCACCAGACTATTCCCCAGCCTCACCGGGAAACACTTCTTCTGACCCTTCAGAGGATCTATCTAAGGATCTCTTTGCCTCACTAGTCATCTCATCTTTCCATGATGATCCATATATGAAGGTCATGCAAGCATATGATGCTACTAGTAATAAATCACCTATTCTACTACCACAAGCTCTTATTGCTCCACCAACTGTTTTGCCTCCATCTCTAGTGTCACCACCTACACCACCTAGAGACATTGAGCCTCCTGTTGGATCACCCATTTCATTATCTATGTCTTCATCAGTTGGATCTTCATCACCGGTTAGGTCAACTACACCACCACCAGACTATCCCTTTGATGAGTCTATCTTTGCGGAGTTAGATAACTCGTTATGGATCATACCGCGACCACTGGAAAATGAACCAGTCCTCGAGGAACTTAATGAGCCAGATGCTTGTTAGAGTGTCCATCTCTGGAAGTCTTAAATTCCAAAATTTTCTGTTATATTCTACAATGTAATATAAAAGAATGTGTATTTCTTTGTTAGGACTTGTATCAAATCAATATCTATGTCAAATGATTTCAATATCACTATGTATGAAAATTTTGATTATTATACAAAGACTTGTAATATGACTATATCATTGTATGGATTCTTATTTTGTGTTGTCTTGTAAATGTTGATAGAATGGCTCCCAAGAGGACATCAACATCTGCAACACCAACCATGACTCAGGCCGCCATCAGGAAACTAGTTGCTGCAGCTCTAGAAGCACAAGCTGCTACCATGGCAAATGCTAACAATACCAATAGAAACACCGGACAGAGTGGAACTCATGTAGCAAGAAAATGTAGCTACAAAGAGTTTATGAGCTGCCAACCTTTTAATTTCAAAGGTACGAAAGGTGTTGTTGGCCTCATCCGTTGGTTTGAACGAACTGAATCGGTATTTTCCCATAGCAACTGTATCGAGGACTGCAAAGTGAAATTTGCTACTGGTACTCTAACTGAAGAAGCTTTATCCAGGTGGAATTTAATCGCCCAGCCTATTTGAATAGAGGAAGCTTACAAGATCACCTGGTCTGAATTTAAAAAGCTCTTAATAAAGAAGTATTATCCCCGAAACGAGGTTAAGAAAATGGAAGATGAATTTTACAATTTAACTGTAAAAGGAAATGATCTCAAGACTTACGTTAGAAGATTCCAGGAATTGGCAGTTTTATGCCCAACTATGGTGCCAAATTCTGAGAAACTCATAGAAGTCTTCATCGGGGGATTACCCAGAAGTATTGAAGGAAATGTTACCGCTTCAAAGCCTCAAACTTTGGAGGAAGCTATTACCATAACCCAGAGGTTAATGGATCAGGTAATAAAGCACAATTCTGTGCAAGGAACCAATGATCACAAACGAAAGTTTGATGATAGAAGAACCTTCACCACCAACAACAACAATTACCAGAATAACCGTAACAACAATAGCAACCGCAACAATGATCACCAACAACAACAGAATAGAAGGCAAGAAACCGTCAGGGCTTATGCTGTCACCCCAACTAAAAATAATAGGTATACTGGAAGCTTTCCCCTGTGTAAAAAATGCACCCTGCATCACACAGGACCTTGCACTGTCAAGTGTCAGACTTGCAACAAGGTGGGTCATCTGACCAGGAACTGCAGAAACAAAGGGCCAACCACTGGAAGCAACCTACAACCAGTATCCGTAACTTGTCATGTCTGCAGAGAGAAAGGGCACTACAAAAGTCAGTGCTCAAGAGCATACAACAATGCCTACGGAAGAGCATACTTGCTGAGGGACAAGAATGCTCACCAAGACCCGAACGTAGTCACGGGTACATTCCTTCTAAACTAACATCTAGCTAGAGTATTATTTGATTCAGGAGCCGATAAAATTTTTGTATCCATATCTCTTGCTTCTATGCTTAGTATCCCACCAATTACACTAGATACCACTTATGACATTGAAATGGCCGATGGAAACCTAGTAGGCACTAATACCGTTATCCAGGGTTGCACTCTGATTTTGCTAAACCAACCTTTCGAAATTGATCTTATGCCGATTAAACTCGATAGTTTCGACGTTGTCATTGGTATGGATTGGTTATCCAAGTATCATGCTAGAATTATTTGTGACGGGAAAGTCGTCCACATCCCCATTGACGGTGAAACTTTGATCATCCGAGGTGATCGAAGTAAAACCCGACTAAGTCTCATATCCTGTATTAAAACCGAAAGATATATATCCAGGGGATATCAAGTTTTCGTAGCCCAAGTAATGGAGAAGAAGTCAGACGAAAAACGACTAGAAGATATACCAGTAGTTAGAGAATTTCTGGAAGTTTTTCCTGAAGATCTACCCGGCCTTCCTCCAATTCGCCAAGTAGAATTCCAAATCGATTTAATTCTAGGAGCGGCACCAGTAGCCCGAGCACCTTACAGATTAGCTCCTTCAGAAATGCAGGAACTATCTGACCAACTACAAGAGTTAGCAGACCCAGGTTTTATCCGACCAAGTACTTCGCCTTGGGGAGCTCCTGTCTTATTTGTTAAAAAGAAAGACGGATCTTTCAGAATGTGTATCGATTATCGGGAGCTAAATAAACTCACCGTAAAGAATCATTACCCATTACCCAGGATCGATGATTTGTTCGACCAACTTCAAGGTTCGAGTGTTTACTCGAAAATTGACTTGAGATCAGGCTATCACCAACTGAGAGTTAGCGACGAAGATATTCCCAAGACTGCTTTCAGAACACAGTACGGACACTATGAACTCCAAGTGATGCCGTTTGGTTTAACCAACGCGCCTGCTGTGTTCATGGACCTCATAAACCATGTGTGCAAACCATACTTGGATAAATTTGTGATAGTGTTCATCGATGATATTCTTATCTACTCCCGTAACAAAGAAGAACACACATATCACCTGAGAATAATACTGGAATTACTCAAAAAGGAGAAATTATATGCCAAGTTCTCCAAATGTGATTTCTGGATCAGTATCGTGCAATTTCTCGAGCACGTGATTGACAGTCAAGGAATTCACGTTGACCTCACCAAGATTGAAGCAGTTAAGAATTGGGCATCTCCTACCACACCCACAGAAATACGCCAATTCTTAGGACTCACCGACTACTATCAAAGATTTATCAATGATTTTTTGAAGATTGCAAAGTCTTTGACTGAATTAACCCAGAAAAACAAGAAGTATATCTAGGGAGAAAACCAAGAATCAGCCTTCCGATTGCTAAAACAAAAATTATGTGAAGCTCCAATCTTAGCATTACCAGAAGTAATCAACGATTTTGTCGTTTACTGTGATGCATCACATCAAGGTCTGGGAGCGGTGTTAATGCAAAGAGAAAAAGTTATTGCATATGCATCCCGACAACTTAAGCCTCATGAAGAAAACTATACCACACATGACCTCGAATTAGGAGCAGTAGTGTTCACTCTTAAAATTTAGAGACACTATCTGTATGGCACAAAGTGTACTGTGTTCACTGATCATAAAAGTCTTCAGCATATCCTTGATCAGAAAGAGTTGAACATGAGACAACGCCGTTGGTTAGAATTGCTCGCAGATTACGATTGTGAGATTCGCTACCATCCTGGAAAGGCCAATGTTGTAGCAGATGCCTTAATCGGGAAGGAACAAATCAAACCACTCCGAGTTAGAGCATTAGTCATGACCATTCACCCAAAATTACCATCACAAATCCTCGAAGCCCAAACTGAGGAGATCAAAGAAGAGAACATCAAAGCTGAGAACCTACGAGGAATAGACAAAGCATTTAAAGTATGTCCTGATGGAACCCGGTGTATTAAGAATCGAAGTTGGTTACCACTCTTTGGTAATTTGAGGGACTTAATCATGCATGAATCCCATAAATATCCAACCAACCCCGACTTTTAAGATATGATAAGTACACGCACCCGTGAAATTCCACTTCAACTTCAAATAAATGATAACGAATCATCCGTAATCAATTCTTACCATTAAATCCCGAGACTAGCCTTTTGAACAGTTTTCGTGAATCTTTTATCCGGATCGTTTTAAGCAATAAGTGATGTTTTTGTTTTTGCATTTTTAGCCACAATAGTTCAAAATTCAGCCTATATCCTAAATTATGAAAGCATTTTCGAATATGTGATTATTTCAGCCCCACTTCAATCTAGTATCAATTCAGTCCAAAGAATGATTTCGGTGTAAGGCCTAACTGTCAGTCTAGTTTTGGTAAGTACACATCAAAATCCATTATATCCTGGCCCATATTTAGACCAATAAAAAAGATATTGCTAGTTATTGATAACTCAAACCCTATCCCTAATTTCATTTCATATCAACACGCCTCCACCTTATCTCTCCAAACAGACATCCAGTCCATCAACTCACCAACATCACCCTCTCCAAACACTTATCCATCCTTATAATCCGTCAATGAAACATCATTAACTGATCTTATTTTAATACACAATCAACCTCACATCTTTGTCATCTTCAAAGACAACAAATACTCACATACCCATGAAGACGAAGCTACTAACCGCATGTAATTTTTGCTTCAAGGTCTTGAATAAGATCTACGGTAGGTTTATTTTCATTTTGTGGTTTTTCCTTTTCAATACCGAAATAAAGAACAAGAAGAACAATCTTGTTCTTGTTGATTCTTGACAGCTTTTGAATAGTAAAAAAATGAAGTTTTGCTTCACAAAGATCGATGATGTGTGATCACCCATGTGTTTGATCTTGAATGGTGATATCATTGGAAAACACGAACAGGTTCAACTGAGATCTTAATTCTTTTTCAGCTATGGTTTAAGTCTTGATGTAGATGATTGGAGATGAGTTGATTTTGTTTGTTGTTTTTCACCCTTTTCGTGATTTCATTTTCGATCTAGATCTTGGTATGACTCGGTGATTACCGAGTTTACACTGATTGAAAAAAAAACAAACCCTCCCCAAAATTAAAAATTTAATCTCGGTATCGAATGAACTTGGTATCGAGTTTACACTGAATGTACATTGAGTGAACTTGGTACATATCTGTTCTTCCTTATTTGATTCTCGATAAAAAAAATCTCGAAAGTCATTCTCGAAATAATCAGTTATGGTATCGAGTTTGACCTCTGACCAATAGTCAACTTCGAATTTGACTTCCAAATTTGATATTTGACCAGTCAACATCGAGGTACAGATCCGAGATTAGTTCCGAATTTGCTTAATAATCAGTAGCTGATATCGAAATTTGTCTAACTAACCGAAATTGAACAAATCTTACGATAAAACCATAAGCAGCCAATCTTGATATAGTCAAACATATCAAAAAGTACAATAAATCTGCTGTAATAAGCTGAGATCACAAATAAGATCATGAACTACATATCAATCTTGAATAAGCAGAAAACTCATCAAACACCAAAACTGACTGAATAAACTGAATAATTTGAACCGAATAAGCTGTTATAAGCTGAATCTGCTGAAAAACAACGTCTGGTCGAAATAAACTGAAAATAAGCCGAATAAGCTGAACCGAATAAGCTCTAAAACATCATGAATCGCTCATGCAGCTCTAATACCACTTGTGAGGTTTCTCGATTCATGATCTCAAGAGGTCGGGTAAGCTCAAAATATGAATAGGCCATTATTGAGGAGAGATCTTTATTTAATTTTGAAGTTTTATTAAAATGGAAAAAGAAAGGAAAATTACAAATGTGAGCTTCACCCTCTAATATTGATTAAAGGGGAGTATTTATAGGTAAAACACAAGGACACTTTGAACTAATTACACTTTTAGTCCTTGTGTTTTAACTTAAACCAAAACTATGTAATTTCCATAATAGACACAATAGTTTTGATCCTACAGAATAAACTTACCATAACGATCGTTTACCCCTACCCATGAATGAGATGAATTTATTACGACCAGCTACAAGGGGTTTGAGTGGTTTACTAACAATTAACTTAAGAACCGTCTATCACCAACTGAGAGACTGGGACAAGATAATCCAAAAACTGCTTTCAAAAACAAAAAAAAAAACCCGCGGTAGCAGACACTATGAATTCCAAGTAATGCCATTTGGTTTAACTAACGCACCTGCTGTATTCATGGATCTCATGAACCGTGTGTGTAATATATACTTGGATAAATTTGTGATAGTATTCATCGATGATATTCATATCTACTCCCGTAACAAAGAAAAACACGCAAATCACCTAAGAATAATCTTGGAATTACTCAAAAAGGAGAAATTATATGCCAAGTTATCCAAATGTGACTTCTGGATCAGTACCGTGCAATTTCTTGGGCACGTGATTAACATTTAAGGAATTCACGTTGACCCAGCCAAGATTAAAGCAGTAAAGAATTGAGCATCTCCTACCACACCCACAGAAGTACACTAATTCTTAGGACTCGCCAGTTACTATCAGAGATTTATCAAAGGTTTTTCAAAGATTACAAAGTCTTTGACTGAATTAACCCAAAAAAATAAGAAGTATATCTGGGGAGAAAACTAAGAGTCAGCCTTCCAACTGCTAAAACAAAAATTATATGAAGCTCCAATCTTAGCATTACCAGAAGGAAACAATGACTTTGTCGTTTACTGTGATGCATCACATCAAGGTCTGGGAGCGGTGTTAATGCAAAGAGAAAAAGTTATTGCATATGCATCCCGACAACTCAAGCCTCATGAAGAGAACTATACCACACACGACCTCGAATTAGGAGCAGTAGTATTCGCTCTTAAAATTTGAAGACACTATCTGTATGGCACAAAGTGTACTACGTTCACTGATCATAAAAGTCTTCAGCATATCTTTGATCAAAAAGAATTGAACATGAGACAACGCCGATGGTTAGAATTACTCGCAAATTACGATTGTGATATTCGCTACCATCCTGGAAGGCAAATGTTGTAGCAGATACCTTAAGCCGAAAGGAACGAATCAAACCACTCTGAATTAGAGCATTAGTCATGACCCTTCACCAAAAATTACCATCACAAATCCTCGAAGCCCAAACTGAGGTGATCAAAGAAGAAAACATTAAAGCTGAGAACCTACGAGGAATGGACAAAGCATTTGAAGTACGTCCTGATGGAACTCGTTGTATCAAGAATCAAAGTTGGTTACCACTCTTTGGTAATTTGAGGGACTTAATCATGCATGAATCCCATAAATTAAAGTATTCCATCCACCCAGGTTCTAACAAGATGTATCAGGATATAAAGAAACTCTATTGGTGGCCTAACATGAAGGCAATCATCGTTGAATATGTCGGCAATTGTTTGACATGTTCTAGAGTTAAAGCAGAATGTCAGACGCCATCCAGCTTACTAAAACAACCAGATATTCCTACATGGAAATGGGAAAGAATAACGATGGACTTCATTACAAAACTACCCAAAACGTCAAGCGGACATGACATAATTTGGGTCATTGTAGATCGCCTTACCAAATCAGCACATTTCATCCCCACCAGAGCAACAGATAGTATGGAAACCCTTACAAGGTTATATATAAAGGAGATAGTCTCACGGCATGGAGTGCTGATATCTATCATCTCGGATCGTAACAGTCATTTCACATCCAGATTCTGTCAGTCATTGCAGAATGCTTTGGGTACTCAATTAGACATGAGTACGGCATATCATCCCGAAACTAATGGACAAAGTGAAACAACCATCCAAACACTCAAAGACATGCTTCGAGCCTGTGTTATAGATTTTGGAAAAGGTTAGGAAAGACACTTACCATTGGAAGAATTTTCTTACAATAATAGTTACCATGCCAGTATCAAGGCAACACCATTCGAGGCACTTTATGGTCGAAAGTCCAGATCACCTGTCTGCTGGGCCGGCGTTGGAGATGTTCAACACACGGGACCAGAGATAATCCATGAAACCACCGAAAAGATAGTACAAATTCAACAACGCTTGGAAGCTGCAAGAGATCGGCAAAGGAGTTATGCCAATGTAAGACGAAAGCCTTTGGAATTCCAAGTTGGAGATCATGTTATGTTGAAAGTATCACCTTGAAAAGGTGTCATTCAATTCGGAAAGCTAGGAAAGCTTAATCCTCGGTACATTGGAACATTTAAGATCCTTAAAAGGGTCGGTCCAGTGGCATACACACTTGAGCTTCCTTAAGAACTCAGTAGTGTCCACAATACTTTCCACGTTTCTAATCTAAAGAAATGCCTATCTGATGAATCTCTCATCATTTCAATGAAAGTGCTTCGACTCGATGACATACTCAATTTTGTTGAAGACCCAGTGGAAATCATGGATCGAGAAGTCAAGCAACTAAGACAAAGTCATATTCCTATAGTCAAAGTAAGATGGAACTCTAAAAGAGGACTAGAATTTACGTGAAAATGCAAAGATCAAATTCGTGCCAAGTATCCGCATCTATTTTCAAACATCACTCCGACATCTAACTAAATCTCGGGACGAGATTTATTTTAAGGTTGGGAGACTATAACAACCCACAATTTTC
>BQNB010044694.1:34671-44729 GCA_026074375.1 Tanacetum coccineum | reverse complement strand
ATTCCTTGTTTTTGCAATTCGTCATTCTTGCTTAGTCTTCTTGCTTGTTCACCATCTCTTATAACCCATAAAAATGGTTGGCGAATCTCCATCAATCCAGATGTTAAGGTAAAATACCGTACCTTGAGTTTAGGGCGCGTTCCCTACCCTCTTGGTGAAGTATCTTCCTAAATTACCTGAAAGTAAGAAAGAACACCCGTTAACTCGCCCCGGGTGTTGACCCAGGACCAAGCTCGGGCGTGAGAGTAAGTAGGTGAATATGAGCCGAAGGGGCTATATGTTGGAGCCGAAGAGGCTATAGTAATAAATATGTGTGTGTGTGCAGTAAATGCTGTCTTTTGAATAGTAAATACGGGGGTATTTATACTAGTCTAAACACTGTAGGGATGTACGGTTTCTGGCATGTAGGTGACGACCCTTTCGTCATGTCTCTATCGCCTGTGTCTTAGATGGTGACATCTCTTTAGTTGACTTCATAGCTCATTGTGTAGTCACTATCTTCCTGTGTTTATGGTACGTTACCTCTTTGATGACGTTGTCCTGTAGATCTCTGAGATGAAGTCAGCGCTTTGTTGTTTACTAGGCTGACGTCTCATACCCGTTTGGAACTTTGTGGCCCGTTCGGACCCTTGTGGCCCTTTCGGACTTGAATAGCTTGCTTGGTCTGGAATGATTCGATTGGGCTTGAGTGGTTTGCTTGGGCTTTATGTGGCCCATTCGGACTATTGGCCTGTCCGGCATATACGCGGACACTTGTATGGACAAACCCATAAACCACATTCAACTAACTAATACTTGAAAACAGAATACATGCTAGACAATTACGACTGGTTATAACTTATAATTGGGTTCACGCGTAGCGACGGTGATAAATATACTTATATTATAAATATACAGCGAATGAAGTATCTTTTTTTGTGAGGATGCGGGAAGTTGACATAGTTCACTACTCGCGCGAGAAAACCATTGTCAACCCAACTCTTCCTGCAACTTCCTACCCGCTTAGTGAAGTCTTTTCGCTATACTCCTAATGTATATGTGTTTGGTGTATGTATTTGTTTGGTGTTGGACAATTACGACAACAAACCCGAAGTTCGATCGTGAAACGCTAAATCACGAGTTGTATCGATCACAAGTAGCAAACACGACATACTACAAAGAACCGACAAGAATACGCATACGTTATACACTCGTACCAAACTTTTATTAAACTCCTAATAAAGCTATTACAACGAGCAAGAAGAATGAATAACTAGCATCCCTCCTCATCTCTATTTATAGAGACGAGGGGGTAAAAACTTCTCGTAAGTCAAATATGAAACTTTTCATATAACCGAACTTAAGAGAGCAAGCCAAAGGGCCTTTCATTGCCTTGAAAGGCAAGCTAACTAATCCTAATTATAGTCTAACCCTAATTTAAATTACAACATACACTTAAGTCCCTAAACTATATTTAAGTTTACTACTAAATTCCACCTTAGGAGTAACACTTAAACATAAGCGATACTCAGCATCTTTTTCTCATACTGGAACCTCGAACCGAAGACCACCTTATCGACCAGGCATTGTACTTCAGTAATTTCCCTAGATTAGCTTTCAAAGACTCTTTCACTTTTTTCTTTTCAGCAACATTACCCTCTGCATCCTCTTTCCCATGTACTCCAGTTACCATAATGTTTGCCCTCGTCTTTATGCCAAGGTGTAGCTTTTCCTGCTCCTTTACCAAGCAGTCCGTGTTTGTATTTTCTTCAAGTTGGTTGTCCTCTAACCATTTTTGAGCCACTGCAGTATCATCATTACTAACCTGAAAAACCTCATCTTTATGATTCTCTTGAGCTCCCTGCAGTTCCACCTCAAACCAAACACGTTTATCAACATGTACTCCATGGACTCCTGTTTCAACACTAGGACCAAGTTGTTTGAACCCAACTTGTTTAACACCAAGATACTTGAACCGAACTTGTTTAGAACCAAGTTGTTTGAATTCAACTTGTTTTGAGTCCTCGTGCTTTTGTACACCAAAAGTCGTCACTTTTGTTTCCAAAGCATACACACAATTCTTTTTCCTGATCCTAGTCATCATAACCCGACAACCTTTGATCACCTTGATTCTACCCATCTGAATCTTCATAGTATAACCCTCTTTTTCAAGAGAACCCTATGAAATCAAACTTCTTCTTAACCCTGGAACATACCTAACATATTCTAGTATAAAGCTTGATCCATCACACAACTATATCTTTACTTTCTCTATCCCTTTGATAGTGCATGTCCTGTTATCACCTAACTGAACCGAACCACCATCAAAACCCTTGAAGTCATACAAGAAATCCCTCTTATATGTCATATGATAAGACCCACTTGAATTCATTACCAATTCAGTCATCTTATCATTCCCGACTACCACCAAGGCTTCTCCAAAGTAGGCTTTTCCCTCGTCATCAAAAGAATCAGAATCCTAATTATGCTTACCCAACCTGACGAACCCACTTGAATTCTTCATTAGACAGTCTCTCTTCAGATGACCCTCTGAATAACATGTAAAGCACTTGAGTTTACCAGTTCCACCCCTTGACTTAAACCATAAACTTTCACCAGAATGAGTTTTACCTGAATGATCTGACCTTCCCCTTAAATATAACTCGTCACCAATTTCTTCCTTTATGCCTTAAAGTTCTTTTTTCAACTCCCCTGAATTCATAGTCGCCAGAACATCCTCCAATTGTCAAGGATTCTCTTTTGTACAACAATGTTTCCATAAATTTTCGTAAGACGATAGCAACGACGTAAGTAACATAAGTGTCTGATCTTCATCCTCAATCTCGATATCAATAGTCGCCAAATCAAGTATCAACTTATTAAACTCATCTATATGATCACCCCGTTTCTTACTTGGACTCATATAGTACATTTACAACTTCTTCTTCAAATACAGTCTATTTTCTAAGGACTTAGTCATATAAAGACTAGTTAACTTCATCTAAATTCCTGCAATAGTTGTTTCCTTGGTAACTTCCTGTAAAACTAGATTTCCCAAGCATAGAATCAAGGTACTGTATGTCTTCTTCATCAAACCAGCTTTTCTCCTACTTCCATATCCGCGGGTAATGTCTATAATGCAACATCACATCCTTGTTGTACCGTTAAAGCATGCATCTTTATTTGCCATAACCCGAATTCATTCTTCCCATCAAATTTTTTGATGCCAAACCTAGTTTTAGAACTAGTCATTCTTCTTTAACCTTGGTAAAAACCTTGTCAAGTTATTTCTTAACCAACTTTTCTGACAAGTCTCACAAGCCGTGTGCAATATACCTGTTGTTGCTAAACAAAATCTTCTTGCAAATCGAATTAATTCGAAGAACCCTAAACCCTTGATCACGAACAAGCAAACCCCGATCGTTAACTTGAAACCCAAGCAAACTATGACCAAAATTTGAACCATAAGAAAAACTGCGACAACAAAAAGACCTTCAGTTTAATCGTATTTTTTTTCAAACAAAAAAATACCCTGAAGTCAACTTTTAAACAAAAGTCGATACCATTTTTTCTTATGTCGACTTTGTTGTATTAGCCCATGTCCCTACGTATGTATTAAACCAAAAAATAAACAAAAGTCACCACCTTTGTAGTAATACGTGAGTAGAAAAAAGAACAAAAAAAATAATTGTTTTCCTTTTTATTCATGTGGGTTTTCAAACTCTCTTTAACCTGTGATGCGGAATTTTGCAAAATTATAAAAGTTTTACAATCCTCCTAAGCAGTGAACCTAACTGTTGTAGTGTAGTATAGGAAAGTTTGGGGGATTGATCGTTCTCTAGGGGAATAGCAAGATATATTCGAAGTGTATGTCGCCTAAATCTAAAGGTTGAGGGAAGAGTATTTTTTTGTTTTTATGTTTTTTATAAAGTAAGTAAATCTTGGGTTTGAAGGGATTTTGATTTAAACTACTAACTACTAACTGTAGTATATTGGAAATCATAACACAATTGAATGACTAGTGGATTATCCAAGTTTTAGAGAGAGAAAGTGAGAGAGAACTTTCTAGTGAGGGAAAATGAACTTGTATTATGTAAATGACTAACCCACCTCTTCCATGGCATGGAAGAGGCTTATATAGTAACAATAAAACCGGCCATAAGGCCTTAGTAGTGGGCTTACATGTTGGGTTTAATACCCGACCCATTACCGAATGTTATACATTAACTACTTAACTACGAGCAACAATAAACGGTAAAATACACGGGGTGGCCGAGTCTTTTTCTAATATCTAACAATCTCCTCCCTAAGGGAGGTCACCCCAGAAAATACTAAATTAAGCTCTGTAATGTTGATCTTGTGTTCAGCTCTTAGTCTTTGATTCTTCATGCATTGATTTCTTTGTACATAATGTAGTGATCTTTGAGCTTAGTTCCTTTGACTTGTGTGATCTTTGAGCTTTCTTTGAGATCATCAGCCACAGTAAATCTCTTAATCATCCTTGTTGTGGTATTGCCTCCATGTAATGTTGTGACCTTCGGACCGGCATGCTCACACTTTTATGGATCATGATAGTACGCATCAGAGTTGCGGAAGCTGTGTTGTAGGTCTTTCAGTTATCATGATGTCTTTGATTAGGAATATTAAGTGTGAGCATGGGGTTGTGAATTGACATGTCTCTTGCCATCAGCTGCTACCGTCGGGGATTCCTGCAAGTATATGTTAGTAATAAACAAACGAAAGTGTCTTTGTTCACTTTCGTTGAATAAGGTTGCAAGAACCACGGTTCCCCGTTAATCAGTATAAATACTGCCTGTGATCAGGTAGAATTCTGAAGAATCTCCTTGACAGGGTTTCGCAGCTGCGCTAGCCGTTCTCAAACCGGAGCGTCTCAAAGTAGACAAAGCACGGAGTGAGTGAACCAGTGAATTAAAAATCCACTGATTAATGAAAAATTGATTTGAAAGTCAATCGCGTGTCACTCAGAAAAGAGTTTTTGTGACACATCGACGGTTTTATATCATAAAATCAAATTTCATCAGAAACACATTTGTTTTATAAGATATACACAATCATTGTTAGCTGCAAAATCTCCTGGAACAAGTTTGATTCATAAAGAATCGCACCATCGTTGCTTTCCGATTGTCACAAGTTTGATCCAAGTGGATCTCACATGTCACCTACCAATAGCTTGTTTGATGTTGACTCTTGAAGGATTTCCATCTTCATTGTGAGTACTTTCGTATCACTTGGATGTTCTGGCAATACCTCAAGGATAATGGGTACGACTCTTAGAATCTTTACATGTTGTCACATTGTGTGACGAACAAGCATAGTTTGTATTAGTGTCCTAACGAGATTTATGGATGATCTCATGGCTCTAGACTCAATCTTTTACATTTGGATTTTAGTAGTCGGAGGCTGGAGCAGAGTTCCACCTTTTTAATATCGTCTAACTCAGAGTGAGATAGACGATAGTAATGCGTTGATCTCCGTGAGAAATGAAACAAGAAAACAAGAATCCTTTAAGGGATCTTGAGTGGCTAGGAAGGGTTGTGCAGCGTATCACTGGGTCCATGATACTTGTCTTCAATGTCAGCAATCAACCATGTGATTCTGACAGCATATGTAGTGACCCGGTTTCTGCCTAATGTCAAAGGAGGGCTGCTTTCTTTTCACCCTTTATCTTAACATTTCTTTTTAATTCTTCAACCCCTTCAGTGCTTACCGAGACTTCATTACTAGTACCTTGTTGGGTGTGTTCCAGTACTAGCTCCATCTCAGTCCGTACTATTCCCTTATTCTCACATTACTCCTTTTGTAATCATACCTAAGGACTTCTACACTAACTAGTGGATTGTCCTAGGGTAGATCCCTTCGGCTCTGGCAGGATCATGGGAACATGTACCTAACCTTACCATCCTTATAACTCCGATAAACTAAGTACAGAGTCGGTCTTTTGGTATAGTTCACTTCGCCATAAAACTAATTGAAAAATCAATCAAGGTACTTGTGATATAGATATCAAAGCCATTGTACCTTGATTGTTTTAATTATTTTAGAAACGCTCCCCCTTAACAAGTGCATCGATAATCGAAATTGTTTGGCACAAGGAGGGAGGAGTACCTGCTTGAGTCTTAATAGATCACATTTTTATCAGATTTAATATTTAAATCACATTCTCTCCCCTGATCAAAAATTCCAAACCCTTTGAGATTTAGGATCTCAATTGATTTAAATATGTTAGAAAAATTTAGGAGAAAATATGGCATGATTAAATACAAGCTGATATTGGAACCTATATATGCTCCCCCTCAATTGATGAGAGATTCTGTTAGTGTCAGTTATGATGATTTTATAAATGATTTAGAGTTTAACGAGAAACTCATGAAAAATTCATAAATTGATACATAATACTGATAACTACACAACTAAATAATGTACAAAGTCTACAATATAATACACATGATATTGACCTTTTAATTGGAATGACGATATCATTCCGTTCTCTGAAGAAGTCTGTAGTCAATATCACGAACACGTCCACCAACAAAGCATTCCAGATTCCGGTAGATCCTTCTCGTCTTCAGTCGCCTTTCAATTGCCGCTATGAACTCTTTGCTCCTTGTCACATCCTTTTCAGTCCAGAATCGCGTATTCATACCCGGATTGAGCCGCTTGACCTTGAATTCCTTGACTCTGTAATCTAGTGCTTCCAGAATACGTGTCAACGTCCCATCACTGAACTTGTATATTTCGTTGAACCGCATGATCTTTCGTTCATTGTTGTTGACCGGGAACACTACTGCTCGAGGAGACTCAATGATGGTATAATCATGCTTGAACTCGTAGCCTGTTGCATCCCATCCTGGTTTTGTGAGGTTTAACTGTGTCTGGTAGCTTTCAATGCCGAGTTGAAAGTCTTCGACCCGCTGTCGAATCACCAAGTTTCGGGTCCATAGTTTGACAGCAGTAGATAGCATCTGTTTGTCTGAACCAGGAAGATGATCGAGATGACCTTGCAGAAGGAGTAGATTCAGGTCTTCAAAGTCACTGGGATACAGGTTCTTGAAATCTTTTTCAGCAATCGTATGTTCTTGGAAATCAGCTCTTCGGAGGACAATTTCGCTCAAGTAGTCATACCCGTATCTTGAGTATGCTTTGATTCTGACGACACTAAGAATCCGCATGTGTGTTCTGACATCTTTTCTACGCGACGGAGAATCATGTCTGTCAATATAGAACTTCTGTCGATTAAACCACCAGTGAGAGATGCCATATTTTGCACTTATGTCATAAGTACACACATCATCAATCCACATTTGTTCCGGCACTAGTAGTTCAAGCCCAAAGTCAAGATAACTAGCAGCCTTCATCTTGGAAATTGATAGTGCAGGATTGCTTCCCTTGCTGCCATATCTCAAATACTCTAAGTTTTTATTGAAGAAGAATTGTGGTTGAATAGTGACATGACCTGGAGGACCACCAAGAGGCAGTGGTCGGTTGACATCGATTCTGACTTGATCTCCTTCTAGATTCGTCCAGTCAACCTGAGCTGTGAGCATCTTGTGACACTCCTCCATCTGGAACTGAAGGTGAATGACATCTGGGTAGAATGCTTTAACAACTTCATAAGCCTGCCCTTCAAAATCTGCTTGCGTAAGCACGGTTTTGTTCACCTTTTGGCAGTATCAGTGCATGATGGTTGTCATATCTCCAATCTTTGCAAGCAACGAGTTCTCAGCTGGGGGCTCATAAGTAGTGGCCAACACAGAAGCCCAGTTGTTCACAACATTTGACTTGTTGGAAGAAGGAATAGTCCAGGCAGGTTCAGGAGTCGCTGGTCTTTCCTTTTCAGGTAGTGGTTTCCACCAGTCTTTTCCCAAGTCAGCTTTTGGTTGGTGATCATTCTCGGAGTCTTCATCATCAGACAAAAGTACCTGCTCTTCGGGAATGGAATTATCCTGCATCAGATAGTTGGTTGGAGATAACTCTTGAGCCTTAAGGATGTCAGCTGACTCATTTTGAGTGTCAGATGTCGTCCAAGCCATAGATTGTGAAGCCGAGGCTGCAGTCTTGGATGAACTTGGAGCTTGACTGCCTTGTTGTAGTGCAGATCTAGATGTACCAGTAGATAGAGAGGGAAGAGGTAGGGGAAACTAAGAGGATCCTGATGATCCAAAAGTACCTGGAGCACCGGATGCACCTGTTGGAGGAGGTGGTAGAGGTGGTTGTGTAGGTGGAGATCCAGTAGGAGTTCTTGGCGACTCACGTCTCTTTCTTTTCTTCTTACGTGCTTCTTCCTGATCAGCTAAACGTTGATTTGAATAGTCTAGCTCCACTGACTTCTGCAGAGCTTCATACAAGTCATTGTGAACTTCATGAGTCTTGTAGGTGTTGTCTTCAAACATCCGTTGTTGAAGAATTTCCTTCATATCAACAATGGGCAGATCCCTAAAGCGAGCTCGAAGTAGAGCTTGCATTGCCCAGTCAACTGCATCAGTGACTATCTTATCAACAACTTTGCTTACATGGTGGGGAATATTGAGATTCTCCAATTTGTACATCCTGGACCCATGTTTATCCAACCTTTCCTCCAGGGCCAAGTTGTTTTATATCAGATCCGCGATATGTTGTTCAAGCTCACCTATGCGACGAACTAGGATCGGATCTATGGTGCTTTGAAGTGGTGGTGGTGGAAGAGTTGTTGTTGTTGTGATTGTTGAGGTTGTTGTTGTTGATGTTGGGAGTGGAGAGTCAGATTGTGACTTCGTGAGATCAATAACCGGAGTGGTCATTAGAGGAACCGAGGAGGTGTCTTGATTAATGGGGACCGAAACCATTGACTGAACCTCTGCTTCAGCATTGGTTTTCCCTGGTTCTTCTTCTTGTGGATTCTCCACGAAGAACTAACCAGTGAAGCTAAGATCTTTATCAAGGTTTTGAAGAGAGGACAAGGTTCCAGTAGAGCTAGCAGGTTCTTCAAGAATCACCTGATCTTTAGTTAGCAGTTTAAGGTTTTCCTGAACATTTGGGTAAGCAGTTGTTGTAAACTCCTCATCTATTTGCTTCGGTTTTTGTTGAATTGAAGCATCAGTGGTCTCTAAGTCCATGTGTTTAAGGTTTGGTCCAACATGAACCACATGACCTGGTTGAGGTTGAGACTCTGCAGCATCACCAGGGTTTGATCCAGCCTAGCCTTCATCTTGATCTCCAGCTTTAATCACAGGCACTTCCTCCTCTGACTCCGTTTCACTGTCTGTGAGAGCAAGTTCCGCATCCAAGGATGGAGAGTCAGCATGTTCAGAGGGTTCAGTGGGCATGGGAGTATGTCTTTGAAAGATGAATTGATCTGCTGGGTTCTTTGGTTTAGGAGTCTGTAGGGTGAGAAGATCGTGAGCAGCTTATTCTTCAGTGACCTTCTCTTATCCATTTCCTTGTACCTATGGAAGCGGTTGAATTCTTCCAGAGTCAGGTTCCCTAATCACCACCGAGCGAGCTGGTCCCTGAGTTCGTTCCCCTTGTTCCTTTAGACTTAGCTCCAGAGCCCGTTAAAGGTTTGCCTCTTCATCATCATGGTCGGGTTCTTTTTCTGGAACACCTTCATCTACAACCTCATCAACCAACTGAAGAGAGCTCTTAGACATGTGCTTCTTATTTACCTTACCCGCTTTGGATCGTTTGGCGGGAGATGGTGCATCAGTTGATTCCATGACCAGTTTATGCTTTTTACCTTGGTCTTTCTTGGAGGATTCAGTTGGTGTCGGTGTTGGTTTTGGTGGTTGAGATGAAGCTGGCTCGGGAGACTTGTCATCTGCCTTATCGTGTTCTTCATTCAGATAACGTTGATATTCTGTGACATGCTCCAGATAACTGTTGTAATATGGTGCGCTTTTAATAGCGTCAGTAAGAAGAGCATCAGGTATCGGCATACCAAATATCTCCCTACCATCTTTTCCAACATACCTGAGGGTGTTTAGAATGTTTTCCTCATGTGAGTAGTCAAGATCCGAACCAAGTCTTGGGTGTATGTTGTGCTTGTTTTTCAGATGATGGATGATTAGTTTGGTGAACCTGAC
>BQNB010044694.1:2935-32350 GCA_026074375.1 Tanacetum coccineum | reverse complement strand
ATATTTTTTTACTTTTTTTATATATATATATTTTTTTTGATTTTCTTAAAAGCGTAACTTTCGAAAACGAAAGGTTCTCCAAAACACGATCAACAAACTTCAAACGATAGAATCTTAATCACAGATCCCCGGCAGCGGCGCCAAAACTTTGATACGCGTAAAATAATATAAAAATATATAATACTAAGGAAAAATTCCCAATTCACCCTTGAGGACAAAGGTAAAAAGGAAATTTTACCAAATATATATAATATAATATAATACGTGTCTTAACCGGGAAGTATGATTTCCCGGGTCGTTTCCCCAACGACTTGTGAAATTGAGACTACGTTTGATGCTTGGACAATGATTTGAATGGGATGTAAAGTTTGGATTGATTTTCTACTTCTACAAATTAAAAGAAAACAATTTAAAACTAGCAATTAAAAGCAATTAAACACTAAGCAATTAACGGGAGCAAATAAAACGCGACAATTAAGTAAAATAAGCAAAACTAACTCTTAAAAATGCAAACAAAATTTCTAAACCTAGAATAAGACAAAAGAAAATTTTAAGAAAAAGAAAAATATTTTTTTGATTATTTTTGAATTTATTATGAATTAAAAACTATTTTAATCTAATTAAATCCTAAAAAAGCAAATTAAGTCCTAAAAATTAAGAAAAATGATTTTTAAACTTAGAAAAGTCTAAAATGTTATAAAAACTAAGAAAACTACTTTTAACTATTATTAAAATTAAAATCCTATTTTTAAAATTAAAAATAAAAGCTCAAAAAATGAAAATTAAAATCTAAAAGTGCTGAAAATGATTTTTCTGAAAGTAAACCTAAAAGTATTTAATCTAATGCTAAAATTTTTTTTTTTTTGTATTTTTATAAAACTTTTTTCTATTTTTTATGTATTTTGGAATTTTAAAACCTTAGAAAAATGATTAAAAATAATCTACTTTATGGAAAATTACCAAAAATTCAGGGAAAATCTAAAATGCTATAAAGATCAAAGGAAAAATAAGAAAAGGCTCACAGCTTAACAAATAAGCCCTAAATAAGCAATGTTAAGCTACGACTTATAATGAAAAAGGAAAATTAAAATGTGCATAACTATTAAATGTGGAGAGAAGTGGATGGATGAGCTATTGTAGCATATTGGTAAGACGTATGTATTATGTGGGTGAGGTCGTGGGTTCGAGGTTGGCTAACACCCTTTTTTTATTTTTTTTATTTTTGAAAACTAAAAGCTATAACTTAAAGAGGACACTTTTTTAAGCTATTTTAATAATTCAAACTTAAGCTGAAACCTAGAAATAAGCTTTCTAAAAGCTTTTGAAACTACTGAAAACAGAAAGTAAGCTTTTAAGCTCACTATTGCTTGTTTTGACTAAATCACTTCTACAAAGTTCAATATAAGCTCAAATCTAAAACCAAAACTTATTCTAGAATCCTTAAGATGTGCACAAGCTAAATTTGAAAAGCTATTCTAACTAAAAACACTTTAAGCTATCTAAAATTGATGAACAAAGTAGCAAACTCAGAGAAAAGCTCAAAAAGTTCAAAAACAATTTAAGCTCAAATGCTCAATAAGCCAAGATAGAAACTGAGCTTTTGTAAACTAGACTAATAACTTATCAACTATGATTATAATCCATAAAACTTAACCCTATAAGCTAAAAATCTAAGATTAAAAGTTACTTCTAGTTACTACTGTTTTTGGCTTTTTGAGTTTTTTATATGAACTTTTAAGAGCAAATGTACTTAAGTAAATAAGCAAGAAATGAGAAAACAAGTTTTAATCTAAGTTAAGCTATGTGTAATCTAAAAACCTACTGAATTTTAGATCCTAAGTCCTACTAATACTAACTTAATTGTGGCTTAAGAAGACAGCAGTAGTAACTAAAATTACTACTGCTGATGCAATTAACAAAGAGGTAAAACCAAATTCAGGTGTTCTTAAGGGACAACCTGCATTACACACTCTATTTGAGTGTGTTTGAACACAATGCAACCACAAACCAAGCCTTGGATGGCTTGGTTCAAATTTTTCACAAGCAAAATCAATGGGAAAATCCCCTGGTGCTAGAACAAGTAAAATAACCTTAAAATGATTATGAGCTTAAACTGACAGTACAAACCAACTCATATCTTAATTAAATAAGATAATCAAGCTAACCAAAAAAATTACCAAGAAGCTTTGACTTTAAGAGGTCAAACAAAGCTGATCCAAACACTCCTATATATAATGACAGATTTCATTTGGGTTTATGAAATTAAAATCCAAATAACAAGACCTTATTACCAGATATTAATTAGCTTATAATAGGCTTAACAAACATAAGTCAACAACTAATTAAGCTAGAATCAAAGTTTTAAAGACTAAGCTAATTATTCTTTTGGCTTTTTAGTAATTTTTAAGACAAGTAATGAAAATTTAAGAGCTAAGCTACCTAAGCTAAAAACGGATGAAAATTTATAACTAATAAGCACAAAGAGATAATTATAAGCACAAATAAGCAACTAGATTAAGAAAATAAGCAAATCTACACTAATAAGCAATTATTAAGCTATATATTGAAGAACAAAGGAAATTAAATGAGAACTTACTAGAGTTTCCGCTAAACAGAAGCTAAAGTGCTCAAATGAGCTTATCAACAGCTCTGGATTATCTTAAGATAAGCCAGTAAAGTCCTTGGGATCCCTTCCATTATTGGATCCCCTTCCATAAGCTTTAAAAGTCCAAAGTAGTTAAGGAATTAATTGATTTTAGGATTTAAGTAGTATTAAGAAGACTGAATTAAGCTCAATCTAAGCTTAGAGACTTAGAGAGCTAATAAGCTCTTATTGAGAGCTTATGAGTCATTAATATGAGAAACTAGAGCTATTTGAGAATTTATAACAATTTTATTAAAAGAAGACTGAATTTCATTTACTAAAAGCTTGTTACATTACTGGAAAGAGATTACAATAGGAATTTAAAGAAAATACATGAAAATTTCATAAGCTAAACTAAATTAAGCTAAAAAATTACAAGAAAAGAAGATGCTCATGTGTGTGTGAGTGAGGGCCTTTTATAGCTGCTGAGAGAACCTTCTAGGAGCCTGAGTTAGTTAGACGCTCCTGCTAATCTCATCCGTACATTCCTCTAATCATTGGAGAATCAATACTGGCCATTGGATCACTTTGATAATCACACGGATTGCCAGCGTGGCAATCCATTGATGTGACGTTTGTGCTTGTTCTCTGAGTGATAGTAGAGTAAAATCCCTCTTCTCTTGTGCTTTCTTTACATCCACGTGGCATTCCCTTGCTAAGTGAACCAATAAGAGCTCATGAAATGACTATTAAACCCTGCCATCTTGTACTAGAGCTCTTGAATTGTCGTTTTCACCCTTTGATTTTGAGAAGCCCTTTGATATGAGGAGAGGGCATGTTTAGGACGATGATGAACAGTAATAACTTGATTTCGCGCCTATTTTTAACTGAACGGGTAAAAGGGGGTATAACTTTGGGGTATTGGCAAGATCAGTCCCTCTCTTTGTAAAGTGTAAATAGAATACTCATCCAAGTGTATAACATCTTTTAGATTTGGCACATTTGGTCCCTAGAGTATTATAAAAGGGTTATGGGTTAAGGTTTTGGGCCGGGTATGGTTTTGATAGGATTTGGCCCATTAAGCTTAGGGATCATTTGTGTAACTTCGGAAACTTAAGGGACTAGATTTGTAACTTTGAATTTTTGTCTTTAGTGTTGACTTTGACTGTTTGACTTGAGTTGACCAAGGATGACTTTTTAACTTTGGCTTGATTTCCCAGCTTCTTTTGTGCTCTTTTGTTTCTCGTGCGAGTTGCCCGTTTTTGGCGGGTTTCTTGTGATTTTTTTTCTTTTATCCATTACCTGACTACACATATTACACAAAAACAACACATCATATCTTTGCCATTTTTCACTGTATTTTTGGTCATTTGGGTTAATTTATGGTGTTAAAACGGATATGTGTATTTTACACCTGTTCAAAAATTTCCCCAAACTAAACGATTGCGTGTCCTGACGCAATATTACATGCTTTATAACTAAATACCTCAAAACTTTCCCAAACTAAACCTTTGAAAAGTAGCAAAGATTTTTGTTGAGAGAGCTAAGAGATCACGGGTTATAAAACACTCGATTTCCCATTTTTAAAGATTTTTTATTTTTTATGATTTTTCTTAAAAGACTACCTAACTACAACTTGTGTGACATAATGTATTGTTTTCATTACCTTTGTGTGGTAAAAACTTTAAGTCATGGACACACAAAAAAGCATTAATTTAAATGTCTAAGATAAAACTTACCATTCCCTGAACTTTTCACTTTTTCCACATACTAATGTTAAAAATAAGATCACCGTTAAGTACGAGCTAAGATGCTTAGACTACTTATAATTACAACTTGTGAATTTCTCTTCCCGACATAAATCATATATTTAAGTGTGTGTGCTCAAATTATTTTAAACCATCAAATGCACATATTTAGATAGTTGAAATCCGACCAAGCTTTACACATGGGCCTTTTGGGCTAATATGTTAATCACTTAGTAAGATCACAACTTAAAGCAAACCAAAGCCATTGTCTGTGTAAGATCAGCAATTAAAACATGGTTTGGGGTACCCGAATCCTTATACACTCAAGCAAGCAATTTCACAATGTCCAAAGTTACATCTTACCTCTAGTTTAGGTAATTCAAAGATTTCTTTGAATGTTAGAGATACTGAGGATACTCTTGATGATGCTTCTAAAAGTCAACAAAAAGTGTACGAAAAAATGACTGATCAAATTGTTGTTGCAAATAAACAGAATTGTTGGACAATTGATTATGCACAAATAAATGCTCTCTATAAAGACTTTGTTCCTCAAAAAGAACTTTCTGCTGAGCAAAAATATTTTTCATCTTCTTTTATTCCTTCTGACAAGAATTCAAATGCAACTCCTTCTATCCCGGCATCAATGCCGAGTGAGTCACCTTTGATCATTGAATTAGATAAAATAAAAAATTGTTTTCAAAGGTTGTCTGAATTAATTCAAAAGAACTGTAAAAGAGCAAGCATTTTTTATACGTCACCTGAAGAAATACAACTTAATGATTTTTGTCAAGATCAACTCAAACCAATTGTCAACGAGTTGCAGTTCTATTTTGAATTCTTTAAGACACTATTTCAGAGGGATATAAAAGAGATGAAAGATGTTTTTGAGTCTACAGAAAGTGAACTTTGTGAACTAGAGAAGCAAAATGATTTTTTGAAAGATCAACTTTTGGAAGTATCTCTCAAGCATGAAGTTGAATTAAGTGTGTTGTTAAATCATGAATGTGTAGACAATTCACTCCATGCTGAAATTGAACAACTTAAAAAGAAATCCATCGAGATTCAAGAGGGTTTGCAAGCAAGAATAAAAATTCTTGAAAAAGATGTTCAAAGGTGTGAAAAGCAAAGTGTTGATTTTGAATTAAAGTTACAACATGAAAAAGAAAAACATAAATGGGATTCAAATTTAAAGAATAAAAACACAAATCCTCTTGATTATTCTTGGATTTCAAAAATGGAAAAACTTGAAGATGAGAACGTGTCTTTGGATTTTACGGTACAATCTTTGATAAAAGAACGTGACAATGTAAAATTAGAATATCAAAAGCTTTTCAATTCAATAAAAAAGACACGATCTCAAACTCAAACGGAAATAGACGAATTAATTACTCATGTCTCTGAGAAAACGTATGCATATGGTGCTATTCGTGCTGAGAATCAGAATCTTTTGTTTACCATATCTGAGTTAAAAACTAGACTGGCAAATGTTGAAAAAGGTAAGTCTGTAAATACTAAGTTTGATAAGACAAATGGTTCTCAACCTCTTCTTTGTGTCACACCATTACACAAACACGTTATTCAAAAGAAAACAGATGTTTAAAAATCAGAAGAAAACCATGTCGTATCAAAACCAGTCACTTTACAAACTTCACCTGCCAAACAAAGAGGGGTAAATTCAAACAAAAAATGTCATAGCACATGGAATGTACAAGGTTATCATAATACATGAATCACAAAGAAACGAGGCTAAGCATGATTTATCTTCTACAGGAATGAATGCTGCATCTAGTGTTAGAATACCAATGAATAGAGATCCACATGTCAAGAATAGTGTCTTAGCTAACTCTAAGAAGCCAGCAAAGAAAGTAGTAGTTTATGTTAGGAAAAATAAGCAAACAGATAATACATCTGAAAATGTTATCTCAAACAAAGAGAATGTAATTGATGTTGATGTTGCAAACGCTTCTAAAGTGAAAACTTTGTTAAGTGTTTCTTGTATGCAAAATGTGCGTATTCTATGCCATGCTAACTGTTTTGCAAATTATAAATTGAATGTGCATTCGAATGTTCGTAGAACCTTATCCACTAAATCTAGAATACCAAAATCTTATGATACTACTTATGTAGTTCACAAGACTAGGTTTTCTAAGGAGTCGACACTATCTAAGTCTTTAGATACTACTTATGTAGTCTCCAAACCTAAGATTGATGTCGGAAGTACCTCAAAAGCTAACGATAAGGTTTCTAGTACAAAGAAAAGAAATTTACGAGATAAATCTTTAAGCACATACATGAAGAACAAGATTCGAACTAGTCGAATTTGGCAAAAATGGTTTGAATCAAAACCAAATGTTGTTTGGTCTCCTGTTAACACAAAACCGAATGGACAGAATAGTAGTTCATCTGAAAAACAATCAATCTCTGTTAAGAAATGGGTAGTCAAATTACCCACTTGTCCATGTGGTGTTTCTTCTTGTGTTACAAGTAGTACAGATCGTTCTGTGGATTGTTGATAGTGGTTGTTCAAAGCATATGACGGGTGATCGATCATTGCTGAAAAATTTCATTGAAAAATTCATAGGCACCATTCGCTTTGGAAATGATAATTTTGCAGTAATCATGGGCTATGGTGATTATATACAGGGCAATATCACTATTTGTCATGTATATTTTGTTGAAGGTCTTGGACATAATCTCTTTAGCGTTGGACAATTTTGTGATGGCAATTTAGAAGTGGCTTTTCATTCTAAGACATGTTATGTGCGTAATCTGGAAGGAGATGATTTGCTTACAAGCGGTCGCGAATTAAATTTATATACTATCTCCATTTCTGACATGGCTGCTTCTTTACCTGTTTGTCTAATGTCTAAGGCAACTTTGACAAAGTCATGGTTATGGCACCGCAGACTCTCACATCTTAATTTTGGAACCATAAACGATCTTACCAGACTAGACTTGGTTGATGGTCTTCCAAAGTTAAAATATGGAAAAGATCACCTTAGTTCTGCTTGTGAAAAAGGAAAAAGAAAGAAAGCTTCTCATCCACACAAATTAGTTCCAAGTGATCACTCTAAATTGGAATTACTTCATCTGGATTTATGCGGACCAATGCGGGTAGCTTCGATCAATGGAAAGAGGTATATTCTTGTGATCGTGGATGATAATTCTCGATATATATGGGTTTACTTTCTTCATTCAAAAGATGAAACTCCAGAGATTATAAAGAAATTCATTACTCAAGCTCAACTGAATTATAAAGCCAAAGTTTGCAAGATTCGTACAGACAATGGTACTGAATTCAAAAATGTAACTCTTAAAGCTCATTATGAAAAGTTAGGCATCATGCAACAATTTTCAACTGCTCAAACGCCTTAGCAAAATGGAGTAGTTGAAAGACGTAATCGAACTCTTGTTAAAGTTGCTCGTACGATGCTTATCTTTTCTTGATTACCTAAATTTCTTTGGGCTGAAGGGGTGGCTACAACTTGTTTTACTCAAAATCGATCAATCATTACATACACACATACAAAACATCCTTATGAGTATTACGCGAATGGAAAGCACAAATGTTGAGTTATTTTCATGGTTTTGCTCATTGTGTTTATCCAACAAATGATCAGATGATTTGTAAAATGAACCAAAGCAGACATGGAGTTTATTGGTTATTCAAAAACATCAAGAGGGTTTCAAATCTATAACCGACGCACCAAAAAGATTATGAAAACCATTCATGTCAAGTTTGATGAGCTTACAACTATGGCTTCTGAACATGACTGTTTAGAACCCGTGTTCCAACGATTCAATACTCCATCCAAAGAAGATTTGGATAATTTGTTCGGTCCAATGTATGGAGAATATTTTGAGAAGAGGTCTTTTGATACACCCATCAATTCCGCTGCACAACTGACTCAATTTCATAAAAACTCACCTTCCACATCCTCAATCATTGTTGACGAACATGAGGCTCCTCCCATTGAAACTACATCTGACGAACAAACTTATCCAATTTCTTTGACAGACGTTGCTGGATTCAATCAAGTAGATTCTATTGATTTTAATGGCAACCTGGATTTTGTTCCATATAATACTTTAAGTCATGAGGAAATTGAATCCTCTATGGACACTCTAGAACCATCAAATGTGCAGAATTTCCACCAAGTATAACCCTCAACTCATATTTGGACAAAAGATCATCCTCTAGATCAAGTTATTGGTGACCCATCCAAACCTGTAATGACTCGTTAAAAGCTTTAAACAGATTCTGAGGTATGTATGTATGCATTAATCGTCAGCACTATCGAACCAAAGAATATTAAAGAAGCTATGGCCGATCACAGTTGGATTGAGTCCATGCAAGATGAGTTGAATCAATTTGAGAGATTACAAGTTTGAGAACTCGTTCCATGACCAGAAGGAAAGAATATTATTGCTCTCAAATGGCTCTGGAAGAATAAGTGTGATGCTAAAAATATTGTGGTTCGAAACAAAACTCGTTGGTATGCGTTTAATTACACATATCTTTCACCATTAAAATCAGACTTAAATGATCCAAAACGTACCAAAAATACATTGTATTTGTATGTTTTCACTTATATTGTGCAGGAAACGGATATCCGACAAAAGGACGAAAAATCAAGCAAAAACGGACAAAAACCGAGCATGGAATGGAAAGCGTGGAAAAGCCAAAGTCAAGTCAAAGTCAACCCGGAAAAGTCAAAGGTCAAACCCGAAGCCGTAACCGAAGAAATGTTAAATGGGCCCACCCGTACCCATCTAATGGGCCGGGTCAGCCCATTTGCACATTATTTGAAGATTTTTAAGCCCAAATACAAGTTGAAGGGGCATTTCTGCCAACCTCTTAAAGATGTACCACTCAAGGACCTTGTATGCAATAATATAATACAAACTGGGGGGCTGAAATTGCCATATTTCCAAACTCTTATAACCCACAAGGACCACCTGTGTAATAAAGCATAACACTCTCAGGGGTAATACTTGCCAAGTCTCAAAATTGTTATAAACCACAAGGACGAAAGTTGCAATACAAGTTATAACAATGAGGGACTAAACTAGCCAATTCACCAAACTCACCCCTGCTAATACTCAAAACACTGTACATCCCTACTCATTTCCCGCCAAACAACCCAATAACTATTCACCTGTCGTTTACCTCTCTTACACCTGCAACAACTCCAAAAACCCTCTCCCCACCCCACAAAATGCCAATTGCCAAGCTGGCAATCCTAAAAACAACCATTGGCCAATGATATCAAACGGCTGTGATGAAGACTTTGGGACCAAGAAATGATCAAGGGCTGAGATTGCTTGGTTTTTCTCCTCACACAACAAACACACAAGCTGAAGTCTCTCTACAAAGAAACACAACTATGAGAAGACTCAAGACCTAGTTTTTCAGTATAAATAGTAGCTTATGTAGTTTAGTCTGGGGGGTCGAATTTTGTTAGAAGTCAAGAGCTTGTAAACTCAATTTGTACCAACTTTTAATATTGCAATTTAAATTATTTGTCATTTTAATTTCTGTCTTTTAATACTTGCAATTTAATTTTATGCATTTTTAAAGCTTTTCTTTAATCCTTGTCATTTAAGTTAAACTGTCTTTAATACTGTTGTATAAGCTCTTATATAAGCTATTAAGTCATTAAAAGTTTATATAATCTCTTATTTCAAATTCTGTCTAAAAAAAATCCAAAATCACAAAAAAAAATAAAAATCCCACCCCTAAAATTCCTCAGCTGAATTTGGAAGATAAGCTTGAAAGGGAAGAGCTTATAGACCCACTAGCTTGTCTTTGACAAGCTAGAACTTGTAGAATATTCTATTTTGCCTTGTTTTGAGCAAGGGCTTGGTAAGTCTCTCTTTTTCATTTTTGGCTTAAGTTACTGTTCATGTGCTTATCTTGTGCTTATTTATGCTTATTGCTGCTTATTTAAGTTCTTTATGCTTGTTTGTGTTTGCTTTATGCTTATTTTGTCCTTTATTCAAGTTGTATGTTAATCTGTCAAGTATTGCTTAAATCTATCATTTGCTTATTTGCTAGTTTAAGTGCTTATTTGTGTGTGATTTTTGATTATTTTTGCTTAACAAATCTTTGTTATCAACTGTTTTTCAAAATCCTTGCTTAAAATCCTTTAAAACAGTTTTAAAAAGTGATTTCTTAATTTTAAGGTATGTTTGGGTAAAGACCCAAACTGGGTCATTTTGAGTTTAAAAAACCTTTGGGTCATTTGATGATCTTTGGTAAGCCTTTTAAACCCGTTTTTAATTTGTTTTTAAAAAATTTGTAGTTTTAAAAAATTGTTTTTAAGTTTTCTCTACTTGGTCTTTTGAAACTGTTGGATCAAAACAAGTTTCAAAAGCTCATTTGATTAAGCTTTGAAAACTGCTTTTGAAACTTGTTTTTAGTTCCTTTTGAGTGTCTAATGCAGTGGTAAAGAAGTCTCTTTTGTTCATTTTTTGTTTTAAGTCAAAGTGTCAAATTTGTTGTCAAGCAATTTTTGTTTCAAAACTGTCTTTTTTAAATCCCTTTTATCAGATAGTAAACTTGGCTTTTAGCTTCTAGTTTTTTGTGCACAAGCTCAATTGGAGCTAGTCTCCATCTGTTTTAAGCTATTTTTCCATTTGAGGCTTATTTGGTGGCTTATTTATAAGCCTGCACATAGCCCTTTTGAAACTGACAAAGAGCTCCCCTGGTGCAAACTGGCACCCTTTAGTGCCCTTTTTCTTGCTTATTTTTTATCCATATTCTTAGATTTTTGCATTTCTAGGAAGCCCTTAAGCTTAGCTTTAAGTTCATATAAGATATTAAGCCCCTAGGCCCTCTAGAAGCTTAAAAATAAGCCCCATAGAGTCCCTTTTGGCTGTTTAACTCACAGTTTTGGCTTATAGCTTATTTAGGTTTTCTGGCTTATCTATCTGTCTCTTTTGCTTATTTTTAGTTTACATTGGCTTATTAGGTGTAGCTCACTATTTTCCTTCGCTTAGTTTTTAGGTTCTTTGCTTATTTGCCCCTAAATTAGCTTATCAGTTAGCCATTATTAGTCTTAGTATAAAAAAAAGTTAAGTCTGCCTAGTTTTTGCCTTTGCTTATTGCTTTTGAGCTTATCTGCTTTGCTTATTCTTGCTTTTTTATTTATTCTGCATTTGCTTATTTGGATTATCTGTTTAGCTTATCTTTTATTCCCTAGCTTAACTTGCCTTTAAGCCTTGCTAGTTTAAGCCCTTTAGGACTAGGTGTACAAATAGCAAACTGCCATCCTTTATTGCTTAATTTATCTGCTTATTTTTAGTTTTTGTAAAAAGTAACTTTTTTTATTGCTCATTTTTTAGTGCTTTATAAGTTTAAAAAAAAGAAAAAAAAATAGTATTTATAAAAAGAGAGAGGCCCAGGCTCGAACCCTGGACCTCTCCCTTTCCTATACACGACATAACACCATTCTCTACTACCATTAGCACCCTTGGGATTTTTCTGAATATTCTTGCAAACATATTTCTTTTATTGTCTTTTTCAAGTTTTAGCTATAAGCTTATTTCAGCTTATTTCTGGCTTATTTATTAAGCCACCATTCTTGCTTTTATTTTTCTTGCATTAAGCATCTTTCAAGCTATTTTCTGTATTTTTTTGAGATTTTTCTAAAAACGTTTACTATTTTTTATCATTTATTTTCTTTAAATCTGTTTTTAATTAATTAAAAATTAAATAAAAATCAAAAAAATATTTTTCTTTTTTAGAAAATTTTATTTTGTCATATTACACTTAGGAAAAATAGGAAAACTTTCATAGGGTCATTTTTGCACATTTTGAGTTTTTAAAGCACGGGTCTCGGGCCCGATTTTCGTTTTCTCGTTTTTGAACTTAATTTAACTCCGTTTTCGTTCTAGTTTTCTTTAAACTTCCTTTTTAGTCAATTTAAGTCCATTAAAAGTGAAAAAATCAATTTAGGCTTAATTTTGAAAAATTAGGGTTTTTGGTGTGTCGTTTTAGCTTCCCGTTTCCGTTTTTAGTATAATTTGTGTGATTTTCTCGTTTTTAGTGTAGTTTGCCTTAATTTTCTCGTAGCTTTAGAAAATCAAACCCATACCTTTTTCATTCAAACATCAAATATCAAACCGACTCTCGACTTTCCAATTCACTCCTCGTTGGGACTACGACCCGGGAATATCATATCCTATACTACTCTCGGTTTCATTGATTTTGTGGATTTTGATCCTTGTTATATATTTATATTTATTTATATTTATATTTATAACCAAAGGGTTTAATAAATCAAGTGAATCAATTTTTGGCGCCGTTGCCGGGGAGGAGTGAAAGCGTTTGTCGTTTCGAAGTTTGACAATTAGTGCTTTGAAGATCCTTCCTTGTGGAGTTATTCTCTTTATAAAAAAAACAAACAAAAATACAAAAATATTTTTCATTTTCTTTTAATTATATTTTTTTTATATATATATAACAAAAAAAAATCAAGGAAAAATCAAAAATATATTTTTTCCTTATTATCAATAAAAATTCATAAAGTTGGTAAAAGATCACAAACATATTATATTTCAACTGAAAGTATTATCATTAATAAGTTCCGAACCAAAGAATCAATAAAATGCCTTTTGTGTTCACTAGCGAAGTACGGCTCACCTTTAAAAGTTAATTTCTTTGAATGAGCTACCGTTGAAGATGTTGATTATTAGGTTTAAGTGTCTTGTCGTATTATAATAGATTGTGAAATTGTTGGAAAAAAAAAAAAACAAATAGTGTAAAATTATTTTATAGTTTACGTGCCTGCGCGCTCGTTCTCAATCTCGAAATCAAAAACCGTCTCAACAACAGGCCCCACGGTAGGTTTTTTGGTTTAAACCTTTTAATTTTGGAAGAACCTTTTGACCTAGCCGTAATGGGAGCGGGGTGCCGGACCACCTACCGCCGGAGGGAGGTGGGTTACCATTCCCGCCTACGAACTATGGGAGGAGTTGTGCCAAACGTCTTTAGATGGTCGAGGTGGACCAATTGCTGATTGCAATTCAAGCAACGACTTTTGGACTTTAAGATGACAGATTCAACAGTTCAAATTGAACTTTCACTCTGATAACACCCTACCATAATACATAACTAAAACTTGCACCCATAGTGTGAGTGGATATCCAAACTGAAGACACCTTTGTTGACATCATTATTGCATGGTTCTCACCCTCATGTTAAAGATCGCTTAGCTGACATCGGTTACTCACACCGCCATCGCACCCCCCACCCTGTTCGTCCTCAACTCTTTATTCTCTCCTTCAACATCCTTGTAAGATCCATGCCGCAGATTGGTATTGATCGTTTTGCAAGGACTTCTTACACTCTTTGATATCAAATGGCAAAATCTTTTCCGGAAAATACATTCCTACCCCTATGGTGAACAAGTTGAGAAATGATATTACAAAATTCGTCAAAGACCCGGATGAGTTGTTGTTCGAAGTTGGGTACGTTAATAACGTTTCAATTGGGTCACAAATGGGGGGATCGAATGTCCTAACCACAACATGTTACCCGTGACTCAAATAGATACCTTCTATAACGGGCTAACATTAAGGCATCGTGATACCATCAATGCAGCTGCTGGCGGGACCTTTATGAAAAGGCGCCTCGAAGAGTGCTATGATCTCATCGAAAAATTGACCTACCCATCACATGATTGGATACTTGTCGCTCTCAACGGAAATGAGTCATAGAGTTCTTCACTTCTTTATCCAGAAATAGCATCCCATAGCTTCAAATGAAAGAGATGAATAGGAATCCTTAACTAACGAGTGCTTCAAACAAACCAACAAGTTAATACCGTAACACCGAGTTGCGAGACTTGTGGTGGTCCTCATTCTTACAATGATTGTCCAGCCACCGTTGGCCAAAATCAGAACGTATATGCTGTGGGAACCTACAATCAAGGTGGTAATTCCTACCAACCTCAAGGTAACCGTAATCTGCTTAGCTATCGTTCGGGCAATTATCTCAGACCACCAGGGTTTAATGTAAATCAAAATCAAAACCGAAGCAATCAAAATCAAAACAACCAAGTTCAGCCTTATCAAAACCGGAATCAAGGAAGCAACCAAAGTAACAATCAGGGTAGAAAATCAATTTTTCAACCAGGTTCAGCCTTACCAAAACCGGAATCAAGGAAACAACCAAAGTAACAATCAGGGTAGAAATCAGTTTTTCCAGGGTGCTAATCATAATCAGAATCAGGTTCAAAATTATCAAGCCCCTAATACCCAACCTCCGGTTGCTTTACCGTAAGAATTAACAAACTACATCAGGATTAATGAAAACAAGATCAATTCAATGCAAACTCAAATGAACAACTTGGCTACTTCGAATCAAAGGCTTGAAAGTATGCTAGGTAACTTTATCAAAATGAATACCGCTTCTTCATCGGGTACGGGATCTCTCCCGAGCAACACCGTTGCTAACCCGAGAGGAGAATTGAAAGCCATTACCACTCGAAGTGGTCTTGTTCTTGATGAACCTTCCGTTCCTATGCCTCCTCCATTCATTAATCTGGAGGAGGATGAACGTGTAGAGGAGACTTTCACGGACCCGGAACATGGTGAGTTTACCATTAAGGTCCCACCTCCTCTAGTCCAAAAAGCTAAACAAAGAAATTTTGTGATTCATCAAAGGGATCCTCGTCACCTGAATATCCCTTATCCGTCTAGAATGAACCAAGAGAAACAAAAAGAAAAGGATGATGTTCAAATTCACAAATTTTGGCAAATGTTTAAACAACTTCATATCAATATCACTCTTTTTGGTGCATTAATTCTTATCCCGAAATATCAAAAGATGCTTAAGAGTCTCCTTTCCAATAAGGAGAAGCTTATAGAATTGGCAAATACACCCGTTAGTGAAAATTGCTCAGCGGTTATCCTAAAGAAGCTTCCCGAAAAGCTAGGTGACCCTGGGAAATTTCTCATTCCGTGTGGTTTTAGTGAGCTCAAGTGCAAAGCCCTAGCCGATCTAGGTGCTAGCATCAACTTGATGCCACTCTCGGTGTGGAAAGAGTTAGGATTACCCGAGCTTATTTCCACCCAAATGACTCTTGAACTAGCTAACCGTGATATTTTCACTCCAAAAGGAATTGCAAGAGATGTCTTTGTTCCGGTTGGAAAGTTCACATTCCCTGCTAATTTTGTCATTGTTGATTATGAGAGCGATCCTCGTGTCCCCCTCATTTTGGGAAGACCATTCTTACGGACCGCTCGTGCTTTGATTGACGTTCATGGAGAAGAAATGATTCTCCATGACGGTAATGAAAGACTAATCTTGAACATGAGAAATGACACTTCAAGCTATTCAAACGAACCTCATCAAGAATCAATCAACATGATTGATGTCTACAATGTTTCACATGAGGAAATTCATGAAGATTTGTTTGCAACAAATCATCCAAGTGGCAATTCCACTTCTCTTGTCTCTTCTCACCAACTTAACTTCACACGTAAGTTAATGATTGATAGTCTTTGATCCATAGGAAGACCATTATTGAGAACTTGCTAAATCTTGATAAAACCAAAGATCTCCCTCCGTATCATGATAATCAATCGAGTGGCAATCCCACTCCGATTTCGAAACCCGAGACCAAGTCTTCTTCTTCTTCCCCCACACTTATCTCCCTCGAAGAAAGTGAGTTAATTTGGGAAGAATTCGAAGCTTATCTCGCAAGTGATATTCATTTCCACCATGAATAGTAATCCTTCATCTCTTCTCCCTCCTTTTCATAATTCTTTAAGTGGCAATACCACCTCTTCTTCACCTAGTCTCCACCTTTCTAAGACTAGCGACTATTTTCTTGAGGAGTTCGCTGATGAACTCGCTCATATCACATTTCCACCAGGAAATGATGATCTTCCCTTTGATGCCGAATCCGATCTTCTAGAATTAGAGTATTTGCTTAACCATGATCCTATCAAGGATATGGATTCTAGTCTTGAAGATTCGGTTGATGAAAATTCTCTTGATGACAATCTTGATGATACCATTTCTGAGATGTTCACCGATGAACATGATCTTGATTACTCATCCCCCCCTCCCCCATTATGGAATGATTATGATGATAACCTTTTTGATCATGAGACCGTTAATGATGACACTTATGATGATCAATTTGACTTCAAGGAAGAGAAAATCAAAGAGTCTAAACTCTTGATTGATGAACTTGATCTTCGTGAATCAAATAATGTCCTTTCTTTTCCTGAGCGTGACTCGGTTTTCTATGAGGATTTTTCCGAGGTTGATGCTGTAAAACCCACATGAAAATACCATGAAATTTAAAAATTCTAATAAACAATGAAATCGACAAGAAAACTTATGAATTAATTATCATGACAAGTAACGTACAAAATTAAAATCTACGAATCATGAACACACGAAGGTACGAAATATGACATAAAAATAAAACTACAAACTTCTTTTGGGCTCATGGAGATTTCGGCAATGCTCAAGAAAAGAAAAGGCCCAAGTCCAATTTTAAAGGCCCAAGCCCATGTCCCCATCTATTAATTCCAGGGAACTAGATTTTATCTCATTTATTGGTACAAGAATTCAAAAATAAGAAACCCTAAAAATTTCTACAAACCGGCGGCACCACAAAGGGAAGGAAGGAACAAGTTTTGATCTTTGTTCGTGTGAATCAACAGTTATCTATCTCTATTCCATCTCAGACATAGTCCCATGAAATTGTAAACGCATGAAAACCCCTTTCATTTTTGTTCCTCTATAAATTTATTATGCATTGCATGAAAATAAGTCTCAAGAATTTATAAGGAAGTAAACTAAGATATAAAAAAAAAATTAAATCCGATCATGTTATTGGTGTTGTGTGGTTCGCGAGTCGAAAGAAAACAAGCCGAGACCCCTATGGGGCTCGGCATATATATACATGTTGACATAGGTTACTTTTCGTTGGGCTATAACCGAACCAAGACCAAGCCGAGTACCTCTAGAGTACTCGGCACATACCATGTTATTTTGATCATGTCGCTTGCGTTGATACGACAATAGAACCAATCCGAGACCCCTGTGGGCTCGGCGTACATGTTTTGAAAATGGGAATTGTTGTTCTCTGGTCATTGTTCGACCACTTAGACCCAAGCGAGTGTTCCCCTTAAGGACATGGCACACACATGTACACGTTCTATTTATTATGTCGAGTAGTGTAAGTAACCGACAAGAACCAAGCCGAGTTACCCTAGTACTCTGGGCACACGAGATACATTGATTTTATTAATCATGTCGCGTGCGTGATCGTAACAAGCCAAGCCGATGACCCAAGGGTACTACGGTACACATATGTTTGTTAGGGGATTGATGCCGAGAACTAAGACCGATGAGAACCAAGCCGAGACCCTATGGGGCTCGGCATACCTTCCTTTTTGTGTAACAAGGGCTCGATTTACATAAGGGCTTATAATATTCGTTGTTTTCGGCTTAAATAAAAATGGGATTATAAAACTTCAATGATTTCCGGTCCATATAAGGACTTATGGCTTAAATGATTTTCGGCTTGTATATGGGCTTATGGCTTAAATATTTTCGGCTTATATATGGGCTTATGGCTTAAATGACTTTCGGCTTATATATGGGCTTATGGCTTAAATGACTTTCCGTCTATAATATATGGCTTATGGCTTAAGGTGGTTCGGCTTAATGTGTGGGCTTATGAGCTAAATTGTTTTCGGGCTTATGGTTAAATTAGTATGGGCTAACCGGCCCAAAGTCCACGCGGTCAATTGGTTTCGGGCCTATATCATGTTCGACCCATAAGGGTCCGGTCCACATGGGGTTCGGCCCAATTAGTGGTTTAATTACGAGTTGTATTATCACGACATTAAATCATTTTCGTACATGTTAAATAAATTAAAAGAGACTTGAATGAAAAGCTTAAAGACTTTCATGTTATATAAAATTAACGAACAGTTATTGGAAAATGATAAGACAAGTAAACAGGCAAGTAATACCACACATAGGACCCTTGAACTCTTAACTTTATTTAATTACAGGTATTACCCTTAAAGGTTATAGAAATGACCATTATATCCTTAACGTTAATTAATTACTATTAATATCCATATTATCATGAAGTTGACATTTAAGTCTTATAATTGTTAATTATAACCTCAAGTATAATAAACAACATGATTTATCTAAATTAATAACAATAGATTATTTATTAATCCAAGACATAGAAATGGAAACCTGCTATTTAGAAAGTTACTAATTATGGAAACCTGCTACTTTTAGAAAGTTACTAATTATGGAAACCTGCTATTTTTAGAAAGTTACTAATTATGGAAACCTGCTATTTTTAGAAAGTTACTAATTATGGAAACCTGCTATTTTTAGAAAGTTATTACTTATAGAAACCTGCTATTTTTGGAAACTTACTAAATAAGGAAAGTACTACTTTTAGAATACCAAGTATAACAAGATACAAAGCATGGAATACAACAATCCAAGAAACATACAAGTATACCAATCAAGGAAAGTTACCAAAAATAGAAAGTTACTAAATATAGAAAGAAACTTAAATCATGCACAAGTAACTTATACAAGCTCTTTATCATGTAGCACGTGTGAAGACGGAGTGATATCTTTCTATTTCTTCCTTTCACTGCTTCATTGTCCAGGTACGGATATTCCGGTCCTATTCAGTAAGGACATTCTTCTATTCAGGATTCAATCCCACAGAACTGCTATGCTTCCCCATTTCTATTTTTGCCATGATTTTATTTCAAGTTTATTTCATTCTCCAATGCCCTAGCTATATTATAAGCATACCATGATTTATGTGACTTACCACCAAGATATGGAGGAACCATGACCATGACACTTGAGGCACCTGTGACATGACACTTTCGTCGTTAAGTGATTTCACGCGTGCGGGTCCCTTTTCATGTTACTTTAAATTACATGTCTGGCCATATATTATTCGGGCGAATGGTGCATCCGTTGTTTACATGTTTATACGTTTCGATGTGATTGGTTGGTGTGTTGCTTCTACATCAACATCACATTGGAGTTGATCCCTCCACCCATTTCATTATGAGAGGTCACCCCTCTAGTACATGTTGAGGCATCCCCTCTACTTTATGCATGTATGCACGTTATTATTATGTATGACTATATGAGCTCGTGGGCAACCCTTTTTGCTATGTTATGCTATCTATGTCATTCCATTATACTTTTACATCTTAACAACCATGTTTTACATGTTCATCACTATTCTTCATGACATATTTCTCCAGGTTCCTCATGACACTCATGAATCTTTCCGCTGCCTTATATTCCTTATCCGGGACTTATGTTTATTATTTCATTATCATTATATCCGTTCACTGAGCTGATATGCTCATCCGTATGCTTTTTACATGTTTTCTTACGGGCAAGGTAATCTAGAGGGAGATGGGCATGATAGATTGTTCTTAGGAAAAGATCTTTAGCTTCCCTTTTATTATCGTTGCACTTGCAAGACTTATGTTTTGACACATTTTTTGATCTTCAACTTCCTTTACATTTGATGCATGTTGAAACTTCATAACGGAAAAGCGATGTTTTGTTTTCCGGCTTTCCACCTTGTTAAGTTTATCATTATGTTTTTATATGCTTTTAATCTTTGATATGACGCCATTGTATGAAGTATGCCTTTCCAATCATAGAAGGGGTGTTACTATCATGGTAATCAGAGCTCAGCGCTTCCGACTGTAGCTCTAAACTGACCTGAGAGAATGGGTAGGCATTAGGTTGCCTTCAGAATCCGACGTTTATTTTCTCTCGTAGTTTTTGACCTTATAACCGTTTAATCATTAAATATTTGCAATGTCAGGATGGTAAATACTCGCGACCGATGCTGAACTCGCCGCGGCCGTGCAGGCAGCCGTGGATGCTATGCTTCCACAGATCCGTGAACAAGTTCGTGAAGAGTACCGTAATGGTGCTAGTGGCTCGGTGAAATCTCCACCAGACACATTCAAAACCTGGCTGGAACTGCTTTAACAAGCAAAAGCCCCGTACGTTCGAGAAGGCGGTAACTCCAGTTGATGCTGAGAACTGGATCTCTCACATGGAGAAAAAAAAAAGAAAAAAATAAGATCTTTGATGTCAGGGTTTGATGAGTGTTTATAAATCGAGGTTAGCCGTTAATAAGTTTGAGGGTGACTCGCTAGCCATGGTGGAAGGCTTACAAGCACAAAGGAGGAGATGCATGGATTCCTCACTTTGTCATGGGCAAATTTCAAGGAGTTATTCTTCCTCCAATTTTTCCCTCGAGCTGAGCAAGAGCGCCTAAAAGCGGATAGTATCCATTCCTCTTCGCGCAAAGGGCAGCGAGAAGCAGAAATGAGTTTAACTCAGCGTTTTAATCCGTATAGCTGATTTTCTTATGACAGGTGCTGCTTGCACTGGTCAGAGGATCATGCAAGAACATCGGTGGGTCATTCACAAGTCTATCCTAAGACCGAAACCTATGCATGGAGTTTACTGATGTTGCTCAAGTTGCAGATGCTGCTCTCAACTTCGAGATCCACCGAGACAGGATGATTATGACAGGCCTAACGATCAGACAAGAGGTAAACCTTCAGTAATTAAATTCTGCGACCTATTCCACGTTTTACCTTCTTATCTTTATAACATACACCACCCAATCATTCTTCAGGCACAAGAGTGGTGACCAGCATCAGTCGTCTAATCAGCAGAATAGTCACCGGGTTTACCATGACAAGTAATGACCGTCAAGGGTCAGACAGCAGGGCGGTAGTATGTAACACCGTAACAACAATAGCAACAATCACTCCGAGACACAACAGTCCAATCCTTAATCTTATCATCCTCAATCTGCTCTAATGATTATAAATCTAAACATCACGTTTAAAATGACAGGACTCAGGGTGCAGGAGAACGCGACCATCGGACAGGGGTCAGCATCCCACCGAGATACAAACCCTGTTAACTCCATGTTAGATGTAATATAACAGTTTTATCTGCTATATGTTCTCAAAATTCATGTCTCATTAACCACATTGAATCAGGTTCCCCGCAAAACTATTCACCGGTCCCCCCCCCCCCACCTGAGGGTTATAACTTACCCTGTCTGCACCCCTTGTGGGACAGTAGACACCCATGAGAGTGTCGTCGTGCTGCAGGTACTTGTTTTAAGTGCGGTCAAGCTGGTCATCTTCAGCGGGATTGCAAGAAGAACACGGGGGCTAGTTCGTCTGGTCATGCTGACAAGAAGCCATACCGCATCAGGGCCGCGTCCTTGTGCGCTTGACTCAGGTCCTAGGCTTCTAATACTACAGGGTACCAATCACGGTGCATTATTTATTTTCGGACGTGCAGTAATTGTTTTATTTGATACGGGTGCAACACATTCTGTGTTATCTACAAAGTTTGCCTCATGTTTTACTATGACACCTGTACCACTTGACCATGTGTTATGTATATCCACGCCCATGAAAGACTCCGCACGTATTACCCATGTGTATAGAGACCTTCCTCTACAGTTTAATGACAAGATCCGTTCAGTTAATGCGCTTCCTTTAGACATGTGTGAGTTTGATATAATTCTGGGTATGGACTGGTTATCAGCGCACCATGTCAACGATTGAACAGTAATACGGCCGTCGTGTGATTATTCGGCAATATTTCATACTCCTGAAATTATCTATCAGGGTTCCCTGCCGGGACAATCTATTAAAACTCATTTCTGCTTTAATAACCACGTACTCTATTATCTTCACGGCTTTGGTGAAGGTTTTTCCTATCTAATAATCATTACACGACTTCAGATGTTTCTTCTATTCTGACCACCAATGTATTCCGAATTTCAATACTTATATTTCCAGAAGAACTTCCAGGAATTCCTCCCATTCGCGATGTTGAATTCAACATTGAGCTTATTCCAGGAGCAGAGCCAATCTCCAAGGCTCCTTACCGCATGGCTCCGATTGAGTTTAAGAGTTGAAGATCAGTTTTGCAAGAGTTTGTTGGAGCGAGTTTTATCCGGCCCAATTTGTATCGGCCATGGGGTGCACCAGTTTTGTTCTCAAGTAAAAATGACGTGTGAGGCATGAGATTGTGTATCACTACCCGTTGAATTAAACAAGATCACTATCCGTAATCGTTATCCGCCTCCCCGTATATGACGATGTTATTACCGACTCAGATCAGGGTCCTAACAGTTTCTCCAAGATAGATTAAGATCCGGTTACCATCAGTTACGAGTGAAAGAGCAGGATATTTCCAAGACTTGCTTTCGTACACGGTTAAGGCCACTAAGAATTGTCTGGTTATGCTTTTGACTCACGAATGCTCCAGCAGTGTTTTATGGACTTGATTGAACCGAATCTTTCAATGATTCCTAATACAAGTTCGCACGTACTCATCGATGAAATTCTGGTTTTTTCTAAATCAAAGAGGAACATGAGGACCATCATCGCACTGTTTTACCGATCTTTAACGACAAGAGAAACTATTATTCCAAGTTTCAAGTGCGAATTTTGGGTTTGAGTAAGATTTGGCTTTTCTTTGGGTTCACATAGTTTCATCAAAGTATTACTATGGATCCGGCGAAGGTTGAGGCTATCACCAAATGGCCAAGACCGACGTCTGTGACTGAAGTAAGGAGTTTCCTCGGATTAGCAGGTTATTATCGCAGATTTGTAGATGGTTTTCACGACTTGGCCTACCATTGACTAAGCTCATGCGAAAGGGTGAGAAGTTTGTTTGGAACGACGAGCTAGAGAGAAGAGCTTTGAAGATCTAAAGCACGTTTATCTCCTCACACTATGCTACTCTCCATCCGGTTCAGGTTGATTTCAAATTTAGTAGTGAAGGCTTCAAAGAAAGTCTGGTTGTGTTACTCATGCAGCATGGGAAAGTGAGTTGCCTATGCATCGCGACAGCTAAACCATATGAGGTGAACTACCTACCCATGACCTAGAGATTAGCAGCGTGCTTCGCTCTTAAAATCTGGAGACACTACCTTTATGGCGAATCATGTGACATTTTCACCGAAGCATAAAAGTCTAAAAAAAAAAAAAATAAAGTATATTTCACTCTTCGAGAATTAACCTGAGACAGAGACGTTGGTTAGAGTTACTAAAGGATTATGACACCAACTTTCAGTATCATCCGGGAAAGCAAATGTTGGTTAGGCTGACGCATTTAAGTAGGAAATCAGGTATGATAGCTGCAATCAAAGAAGAAAAGAGATTATTCGCGAATTGGAACGATGGACATAATTATGTGTTCGTTGGACAGAATGGTTTCCTGGGCTAGTCTGAGGGTTTATCCTACTTACTTTCTCAGATTAATGCAGCCTCAAAAATGTGACGATGGTGAAATCTGGTCAATCATTCAGAATTTAGACAAGCCGACCGATTTCATGTTGTTAGTGATGGCATTCTATGGCATGGCACAAGTTTAGTGTGTACCAGAAAGATCCTGCACTACGAGAGGTTTGATGACCGAAGCTCAATAGTTGCTCCTTTTTTCTATTCATCCGGGTTCAGACGAAGATGTATCATGATCTCATCAACACTTCATGTGGAGTGGTATGAAACGAGAAGTAGCAACATTCGTATCAGAAGTGTTTAAATCTGTCGAGCAATGTATAAGATCGAACAACATCGTGCAAGTGGGTTAGCTAACAACCATTAAAGATTCCTGTTTTGGAATGGGACGAAATATCTAAGGATTTCGTTACAGTTTTACCACGGACTCCGAGGAAGCACGACGATATCTGGGTTGTCGTGATCGTTTTGACACAAGACAGCGCATTTCCTTCCTATTCGTAGAATTTTTCCATCAGTAGATTGTGCATAGAAAGTCCAGCAAGAAATCGTTCGAGGCTACACTACTCATCAGCAATCGTATCCGATAGAGAATCCACGTTCACGTCTTCTGTTTCTGAAAGGATACAGAACGCTTGGTAACAGGCTCAAGATCAGTACGGCTTTTTTTCTATCCAGAGACGACGACAGTCATAACGATACGATACAGACACTGGAGGACATGTTACGTACATAGTGCATTAGAATGGACAGGAAATTTGGGGCGACTACATATGTTTAGTTGAGTCCGCGTATAATAACAGTTGGCATGCGAAGTTATCAAGTGCGCTCCCTTTTATGAGGAAGTTATACGGTAGGAAGCCGTGCACCTAACTAGTGGGATCAGGTTGGTGAGCGGTTCTTTGAGGGCCCATATATGATTGAGATGTAGCCCAATGATAAGTCGCTGTCGCCAGGGAAAAGCTTAAAGAAGCTCAGACACGTCAGAAAAGTTACGCCGACAAGCATCGCAGATTGTTAGAATTTCAGCCTGGCGAACATGTATTCTTGAAAGTATCCCACCTACACGTTGAGTCAGGCGTTGGTATTAAGGGCAAGCTAGTCCTCGTTTTACAGGACCATTTGAAATCCTTCGAACGCGAGGGTGACGGTATCTTCTCGTCTGGCCGTTACCTCCCACATCTCTCATCATGGTTCACAACGTATTTCATGTATCCTTACTCAGAGGTTACAAGTATCATCATCTCCACGTTGTCTCTTATCCATTTGGTCAGATCCGTGAAGATTTATCTTACACGGAAGAACCCGAGTCTATTCTAGACCGTCAAGTCAGAGTTATGAGGAAAAAGACTATTCTATTCTGTTAAAAATCCATTGGAGGAATCATCCTGATCGGAACCACTTGGGAACCGAGGATTCTATACGGACTTCCTATCCTCATATCCCTTCCGATGGATCTGGTATGTTCTTTTCAGTCGTATCATGTTTCTAATTCGAGGACGAATTATTCTTTTAAGAGGGGAAGAGTTGTAAAACCCACATGAAAATACCATGAAATTTAAAAATTCTAATAAACAATGAAATCGACAAGAAAACTTATGAATTAATTATCATGACAAGTAACGTACAAAATTAAAATCTACGAATCATGAACACACGAAGGTACGAAATATGACATAAAAATAAAACTACAAACTTCTTTTGGGCTCATGGAGATTTCGGCAATGCACAAGAAAAGAAAGGCCCAAGTCCAGATTTTAATGGCCCAGCCATGTCCCCATCTATTAATACCATGGAACTAGATTTTTATCTCATTATTGTAACAAAAATAAATCAAAAAAGAAACCCAAAAAATTTCCTAACAGACCTGGGCGGCACCACAAAGGGAAGGAAGGAACAAGTTTTGATCTTTGTTCGTGGAATCATCGTGTTTTCTATCTCTATTCCATCCTCGATCTATTCCCGTAATTGGTAAACCATGAAAACCCTTTCATTTTTTTTCTCTATAAATTATTATGCATGCATGAAAATAAATCTCAAGAATTAATAAGAAGTAAACTATGATATGAAAAATAATTTAAATCGATTCATGTGTTGGTGTTGTGTGGTTCGCGAGTCGAAGGAAAACAAGCCGAGATCCCTATGGGGCTCGGCATATATATACATGTTGACATAGGTTACTTTTCCGTTGCCTATAGACCGAACCCAAGACCAAGCCGTAGTACCTCTAGAGTACACGGCACATACCATGTTTTATATTTGGATCATGTCGCGGCGTTGTTCGACATAGAACCGTAGCATACCCTGTGGCTCGGCGAAACATGTTTTTGAAATGGTGAATTGTTGTTCCTCTGGCATGTTCGACCCGAGACCAAGCCGAGTTCCCTAAGGTACATGGACACACAATGTACACTCTATTTATTATGTCGAGGAGTGTAGTAACCGACAAGAACCAAGCCGAGTACCCTAGTACTCGGCACACGAGTAAACATTTGTTTATTAATCATGTCGCGTGCGTGTTCGAACCAAGGCAAGCCGAGACCCAAGGGGTACTCTTACACATATGTTGTTGGGGGATTGCTTTCCGAGAAACCTTAGACCAGAGAACCAAGCCGAGACCCTATGGGGCTCGGCATACCTTCCTTTTTGTGTAGCAAGGGCTCGGTTTACATAAGGCTTATGATATTTCAATGATTTCGGCTTAAATAAAAATGGGATATAAAACTCAATGATTTACGTTCATATAATGACTTATGGCATAAATAATTTTTCGGCTTATTATGGGTTATGGCTTAATACTTTCGGCTTATATATGGCATAGCTTAAATATTTCGGCTTATATATGCTTATCTTAATGACGTTCGGCTATATAATATGGCTTATGCTTAAGGGTGGTTCGGCTTTAAAGTGTGGCTTATGAGCTAAATTGTTTTCGGCTTATGGGTAAATTAGTTATGGGCTAACCGCCCAAAGTCCCGCGCCAATTTGTTTCGTGCCTATATCAAGTTCGAACCCAGTAAGGTTCCGTTCCACATGGGGTTCGCCCAATTATTGTTTTACTTACGAGTTGTATTATCACCGACATTAATCATTTTCGTACATGTTAAATAAGTTAGAAAGAGACTTGAATGAAAATCTATAAAGACTTTCAGTGTATTATAAATATAACGGAACAGTTATGTGAAAATGAAAGACAAGTAAACAGCATGAGTAATCCCACATGTACCCTTTGAACTCTTACTTTTAGTTTAATTACAGGAATTAACCCTTAAAGGTATAGAAATACCATTAAATCTTAACTGTTAATTAAATACTATTAATATCCAATTAGTCATGAAGTAGACATTTAAGTCCCCTTATAATTTATAATTATAACCACAAGTATAATAAACAACAATTATTTATCTAAAAATAATAACAATATGATATATTTAAAAATCAAGACAAAGAAATGGCAACCTGCTATTTTTTAGAAAGATACTAATATTGAACCTGCTAAATTAGAAAGTACTATTATGGAAACCTGCTATTTTTAGAAAGTTACTAATTATGAAACTACCTGCGAATGTTTTAGAGAGTTACTAATAATGGAAACCTGCTATTATGAAGAAGTTATAACATATAGAAACCTTCTTATTATTTGGAAACTTACTGAAATTAAGGAAAGTACTACGTTTAGAATACCAAGTATAAAAAGAACAAAGCATGGAATACAACAATCCACGAAACATACAAGTTATACCAATCAAGGAAAGTTTACCAAAATAGAAAGTTACTAATAAGAAAGAAACCTGAATCATGCAACAAGTAACTTATACAAGCTCTTTAAATGTAGCACGTGTGAAGACTGAGTGATATCTTTCTATTACATCTCTTTCACTGCTATCATTGTCCAGGTACGGATTATTCGATCCATTCTCATTAATGGGGACATTCCTTCTATTCATGATTCATTTCCCAGAACTGCTATGCTTCCCCATTTCTATGTTTTGCCATGATTTATTTCATGTTTATTTCATGTCCCACTGCCCGAGCTATATATATATGCATGACCATGATTTATGTGACTTACCACCTAGTTATGTGAGTACCATGACCATGACACTTTGTGGCACCGTGTCATGACTCTTCGCGGTTTAGAGTGATTTCACGCGCGGCGTCCCTTTTCATGTTAACTTTATTACATGTCTGCCATTATTATTCGGGGCGTTATGGTTTGGTGAGTTCATCCTAGTTTACATGTTATATACTTTTCATGTGATAGTTTGGTGTGTTCTCTACATCCCATCACATTGGAGTTATGATCCTTTCCACCCATTTCATTATGAGATGTCACCCCTACTATTACATGTTGAGGCATCCCCTCTACTTTATGCATGTATGCACGTTATTATTATGTATGACTATATGAGCTCGTGGGCAACCCTTTTTGCTATGTTATGCTACCTATGACATTCCATTATACTTTTACATCTTAACAACTAGATTTCTGAGATTAGCAACTATTTTCTTGAAGAGTTCGCCGATGAACTCGCTCATATCACATTTCCACCAGGAAATGATGATCTTCCCTTTGATGCCGAATCTGATCTTCTAGAATTAGAGTATTTGCTTAACCATGATCCTATCAAGGATATGGATTCTATTCTTGAAGATTCGGTTGATGAAAATTCTCTTGATGACAATCTTGATGATACCATTTCTGAGATGTTCACCGATGAATATGCTCTTGATTACTCATCCCCACCATTATGGGAAGATGATATCGTTGAACCCGATAATGACTATGTTTATGATGATTCATTTGACTTCAAGGAAGACAAAATCAAAGAGTCTAAACTCTTGATTAATAAGCTTAATGAACTTGATCCCCCTAGGTCAAGTGATTTACTTCCTTTTCTCGAGTGTGACTCGGTTTTCTATGAGGATTTTTCCGAGGTTGATACTTTGTCTTCGACCAACAATGAGGACAAGGTATTTAATCCGGGTATACTCATTCATGAGAACCTCTTTCAAGTCACCAACTTTGCAACACCGAATAAGAATCTAAAGAAGACCACTCATGCTTCTTTAATTCTTCAGGATTTTAATCCTCCTCTTTATGAACTTCCGTTCCACAAAGAAGTTCCCGGGCTAGGAGCTTTACTCTCGTTTTCACCCAAAAATGAGGAAAAAGTCTACAACCCTGGGATTCTAACTTCTAAAAGAGTTCATACCTCTCTTCTCCCGGAATTATCTCATCGGGGCACTAAAGCTTTCAAAGTCACTAAAATTCTTGAAAGCCCGATGGAGATTTTTCCTTGCTCTTACCAAGAGGACATCCGAGTCTTGGATGTTCCGTGTCTCCACTTCTATCCCCCTTGACAAGCTCAAGTATAGGGGATTGGGTCAAGCTAAGTGACCTAAAACAAGCGCTTCGTGGGTGGCAACCCATGCTTATCCTAGTATCATCATAGTAGTAGTAGTAGTAGTAGTAGTAGTAGTAGTATGGTAGTAATGAATAAGTGTTTTTTGTTGTTGTGAGGAGGCTCGCCTCTTTCCTTTTCCGTGTTTGGTGTTTTGTTTTGTATTGTCCAGGAATTCCTAGATTTTTGAAGCCTCTCGTGCTCGCGGTTTTTATCCTTCGATCACAAGAGCTTCACATCCTCAGCTTCATTTTAGGAATCCGATATCCAAATCTTATCGACTAACGTTTATCTTTAAGCATACTTAATAAACGGCTTAGGATTTACGTAGAGACCCTTC
>BQNB010044693.1:30352-44729 GCA_026074375.1 Tanacetum coccineum | reverse complement strand
TTAATTGTGCAGAAAATCATCACTTCTCTTGCTCTAGTATAAGATCCGGTATCCAAGTCGCTTGAAGGCCCGACCCGATAAGAAATTTGACACGCTACCAAGCCCAGCACGAATTTTGTACTAACAGAGAGTGAAAAGATCGCATATAGCATGTGTCAAATGTCGAATATATTAAGCGTGAACTTAAGCATATACTTTATGTTTTTCGAACAATTGCCCAAATCATAATGATCACTTTCTTATGGAATGTGAATTTTTCGACAGGTATGTGGTTCTTTCATCCAACCATGAAATTGAACGAATATTACTTGTGAATAAACAACTGTCATCTCTAGTGATCTTTGATTTTGGCTCAAAAAGCATACAATTTATTTTAAAAGCCCAAATCCCGATAAACCCAATAAGCCCCTCACCACACATACCCATAGTACCTCAAACTTATATGTAAATTTCTTTTTAGTCCTTGGACTTGTACAGATTAAAACTTTGATGTAACCTTGTCGATGTAAATTTTCTTAATGTTGGAAGAGGAGTGTTATCCCAAGAATCATCATTTAATGTAATTATGTATAGCAAATTTAATTGTAAGCAAGTCTAAGTTAAGATATCGGTACAAGACAATCGGTACAAGACAGTACGTTAACGTCATGCTTTAGCGAGCAAACCTTTACAGGAGTGAGCATGAAGCCACACATAAATTAAACTTACACAAACCAAAAGACAGGAGAAATAGTCAATACAAACTGCATGGAATTACGTTCAAAGCGATTTTTACTAAAACATATGTTTAACCCTACTCGTTTTTCATAAGATCAAGTTTCGGAACAGGGGCTACATAAGAATAGAGTAAAACACCACTGACTTATTTTTATAGCTAAACCAACTACAGAAACCCATCGCTACTCTACCCGCAAGAATACACAACCATTCATACCTCCAGTATAAGTCAGCAATGTGCCCAGAGCCAAATATCCTGGCACCTGCATCGTGGCGCACCCAAGTTCATTAGATGCTTCGGAACTCGGCTAACGGCAAAAATGATGAATTTTAGATGTACCCATTGGTGAGAAATCAACAAAACTCCGGGAACAATTACTTTTTCTTGCTCCTGAACTTCTCCTTAAGCAATGTAAATTGCTTCTTGCACTGGCTAACTGTTTTTCCTGGGACAGCAGCAGCAACACGCTCCCATCGTTGGTTGGTTTCTTTTGGAAACGTCTTTAAGGCCTGAACCAAAGCTGTTTCCTGAACAGCAGACCATACGTCCTGGTCTGAACTTGAAGGAGCCGCCTCTACTTTTACTGCACTTTCACTAGATTTAGGTGGAACCGCATCAGGTTGTGCAGATGTCGCTGTAGGTGTAGATGTGGACGAAGCCCCCAACGGCACCCCCACGACTTCTTCCCTGGTTGTAAGGGGGGATGCAATCGACACTGTCGGTTTTCTCTTATCAAGAAAAGTATCAAATGCTTTAGATGAGTCGGGTTTTTGTAAAAGAACGGTTTTTGTTGCTTTTAGAATTTCCTCAACAGACCGGCCCGTGCCTATGTACTCAGATATAACCTCCCATCGCCTAGATGTTCCTTTAGGATACTTGGCCGTCCCTTTCCTCAAAAGCTCAATTTCTTCTTTCGCCCATGGTTTCGGTTTCTTTTCAAAATTGCTTGTGGAGATAGTACCATTGACTTTGCCTTTTACAGATCCATTCTGTTGACTGTTGGTAATCGCGCGATCTTTCTCAATACTATCTGAGTTAATCGCCTCCTTTAAGAGCTCAGCTTGACCTTGATTATCTTTATCTTTTCCTTCCATATTTTCACATAAGTTTTGTAACTGTAACATATCAAACGACAGGCATATATTTTCCACGTCATCTTGTGTAATATTGAGCAAATTATTTGCCACAACATTGGTCGAGAGAGCCCTTAAACGGGTTCGTTCTCTTCTCAACAGTTTCTTTTCTTTTTCTTTTAGTTTCTTTTGGTTTAATGCAGCTTCAGCAGCCTGTTTTTCCTCTTCTTCTTTCTTACGTTTATCTTCTGCCGCAATCCTCGCGGCTTCTTCTTCTTGCTGTTTCTTAACCATATACTTGGCCTCCTTTTTCTTCTGTTTTTCAGCTTTTATCATCTCCTTCAATTTTATTATTCGAGGGTCTCGTTTATAAGCATTGTCTACAAGAGAACGTATCCTTGTATGCTCATCCTTTCTTGCCTTCTCTGAATTCTTTGCATTTTGCCTTTCCATCCATCTTCTATGGTCACGTGATTCCGCTTGTTCAAGATCAAAATCTTCATCACTTGGAAACTCTCTCCAGCTTTTGAAACTGAACCAAAAATCATAAAACGCGTCGACTACTTTCAGTGGGGTATTGTCGTCTCCTAACATTGGGGCTGGTTGAGCAACTGACCACCTTCCGTTTCTCATAAAAGCAGGCCCAAATACTTTAAAGAAGTCCTGTGGAGAACAATCGGTAGGAATCTCGTCATCAAACTCATCTGTGGAATCATAAATTCTTCTTCTCACGGGGTCCATTAATAGCTCATATGCTTCTTGAATAGCCTTAAAATGGTTCTCAATTTCATCTTTTTTCGCTTCTTTAGCAGCTTCAGTTGCTTCACCAAGAAGAAGCGCAGCTTGTTTGTCGGGATGATGTTTTAAAGCAGTCTCACGGTAACTCTTCCTAATTTGCTCTTCGGTTGCAAGATACCTTAAATTCGCCAAACCCAATAAAGCATAATGATCTTGTTGCGGTTTCCCATCAGCATTCTTCTTTTTACCTTTGCTGCTGCTATATGCACCCGATGAATGCATGTAATCATTTTCTTTGTCTTTGGGCAAATTTTCATTATCATCAGATGAACTTTCTTCCTCGAAATAACCACGAAGCTTAAGTGCAATGTCGTGAAAGGAATGACCAGCAGGTTCAAAGTGTGACGCCTTTATCGGAAGGGAGTTTGAGGAAACATAAACTGTCTCTCCGTTTACTAGCTCGTTTGAATAAGTAATGCGAAGAATGCTTGATCGGGATGCCATACTTATGGCAACTCAAACATCTACAGCTTCAAACTGACATAAAGCAATAATGACAAAATTAGTACATCCAAAATAATCGAGACAAGGATACCATGATGCTAATAGATGTATAAAGTATAAACATTAAACATGATAGATTACAACTACAAGCATTATTTCCCAAATTTGACATTAATATAAAATGCTACAGCTGGTTCACAGGTTGAATCCTATAGCATCTTTCGTGTCAAATAATCTTGTAAATAAAACCAATATGCTGAACAATCTCTATTTGTTAATAAAAGGCGAAAAACCAAGGAATTTGCAGAAAACATGCGACCAGAATAAAAACGATATCCGTGTTGTGGGAAATTTGCAGGAACTGAAACATAAGGTTCAGATCATCAAAAATATGCTCCGACGTATTTACGTTGAGATAAGAGTTACATGTGACCCAATCAACATTCACTTAGGAGAGAATAAAGTCCATCATTAGTGGAAAGAGATAAAAGATAAACCAAAGAGAACGGTTAATTTTTAAAATCACAACTACAAAGGCAGGACTCACACGCGTTTGATAAAGGTATGAGTCTCAGGTACATAAGCAGCAGTATCACCGTTATGCCGTTAGGCTTTATCAAAACAAATGCTAGCTAGTCGCCTAGTCCTATGTATGAACTACTGACAAACCATGCGAGACTAACAAAACCTATGACGTTAAATCATCCAATGAAAAAACCGAGATAGTCACCACTAAACAGTGACATTACTCATCACGATAAGGTAAATACATAAAAAAAATACAAGTGAATCTATTAGCTTATGCATGAGATTATCAGCTTATTAAGATCTAAAAAACCAATAAGCTCATTTTCTTCACCTTACGAGCTTATCCACTTGAGTATTTGACAAGCCCATATATCAGAGAAAGTTCTTATGAACTTTTCCAAATTCTAATAAGCCGATAAACCCATAAATAAGCTAATCCAAACACCCCATTTAAATAGACATAAATGTGTTGTCGGGCAAGGAGCGACCGGATATATTTGACATCAGGTACATAAGCATAAGTTTAACCATTGAACAGTGAGGTGCAAGACACATTCAAACACCATTGTACCAACTCTATGTGGCGAACTTCAACAATAATGTCCATGACTTTAAACCTTTATATTAGAAATCAGAGAAAATTGCGACTATTATACACAGTAACATTAGTCTTGAACATTAATAGACACAAGCAACTTTGTTAGTTAACATCAACTGTGTGGGCGTATGAGGTTATTTAATTTCGGCTTATATTTCATAAGCTTATTTTGGGCTTATATAAGTTTATCACATCATAATAAACTAAGATGGAAATTTGAAGCTTATGAAATATAAGTGAAAAGACAAATAAGCGCATAACCCACATATAAGCTTATCGTCACAATAAGTTCTAAACACATTATCAAACTAGCTAAAAAATAATCCGTCGCAAAGTAGAACCGCGTGTAACCACAAGATCCATTTGATATCTAAATTTAAAACAATATGTTTAGATTAGCTAATTGTATGGGCTTATCATCTTATAAAGATCTAAAAAGCCAATAAGCTCATCCTCTCCCCGTTATGACCCTATCAACTTGCTTATCCGCTTTTCCAGATTACAATAAGTTAACAAACCAATACCCAAAAGCTAATCGAAACATAAAACACAAAAATAAATCTAATCAACTGTACTAATAAAACAAAACTAAAACATAATATCCAATATTTTGATGAAAGAAAGTGATTTTAGTACCTAAGGCGGCACCGATCTGTAAAATTAGGGTTCAATACGATGATTAAGTAAAAATGGTAATAATTTGTTGATAAAAAGAGGCGTAAATAGATTGAACTAGATTGGGGGGTTTAGGGTTATTAGTTTTTCAGATATTTTTATTTATACTTGTCACGAAAATATAGGAATTAAATTTTGGTGCTTTGAATATGTGTTTTAACAAGTTTAGTCCTTTAGCTTAAGATTTTACAACTTTTGTTTCAGTTGATTTTTATATGGGTCGTACTGGAAAAAAAAACGCATCAGTTTTGGTTGATTAAGATTATCGATTGCATTGAAAAATGATGTCGATTTTAAACTACACTAAAGGTGAATTTACAATGATGTAGATATTTTTCACTCATATAAGGGAATTAAAGTATCAAAAATATTTAGGGGGTGTTTATTTGGTGGGTTTTCAATGGGTAGAATGGGAATGGTAATCAAAGACAATGTTTGAGTGCTAGATTGATAGTGGAGAATGAGCTTAAAACCTGTAGAAGTGATTCCTCGTAAGCATGGTGGGTATTATATTTTTTGTAGCGGGACCAAAGCTCTTGTGTCTATAACTCTCATAGTCATATCATTAAAGTATTATAATTATAATAATTTTATTATTTAATATAATTAATTTTATAAACAATAATTATTTTCTCACTCCTCAATTTGTATCATTTCTTTACAAATTTTAATTTAATTTCAAACTCACATACAAACCAAACGGCCCCTAATATAAGAATTACTTGTACTCATACAAGGAAGTATGAAATTTTTGGGTATTATATAATATGTGGGTATTATATAATGTTGACATTGTTGGTGCAATATTTGTTAAGTCTCCTTTATGTATTAAAGATGAAAAATAAATGTTCGAGACACATAAAATCACAAACGATAACCAAAAATTGAGCCGAACCTGATTAGGTTCTGACGCGCCAGGTTCTGATCAAAATCGGTTTTCCTCTTACACGAAAAATGTGGATCTTTCATTACAGCTATGTATACGATAATTGAGCTATAGGTAACCTCGCAACGAGGTTTGGAGTTAGAGAGATCCTAAAAACATGTTCTCCCGTTATTTGAAAAACGCCAACTCAAACTCTTTACAAAATGCCTCTAGCCAAGGCCAAAACACTTTTCTCAAACCTATGATATTCATACTTTTAATATACCATCAAACAAAAATATTTACATGACCATAACCCGTGCATACATCCTCTTGAATCATGTAACAAGTTTACTCATTTATTGGTCAAACTAAGTCAAATGTCACTTTTCGTAAATGCATCATTTCCCTTTATGGGATGTGCTTTACTTGTGATTTAAAAACACTTAATTGCTTGCATCAAGGTGATTAGTGATTATGTTTATTAGTGCTTAATCATGGATTATGGTATTTGATTATTTGAGTTTGGGATATTGAAAGTTGAATAATCATTTGTACACTTTTACTACTGAACAAACAAATACTTTCTACGAACTCCCACAATAAACATGTGTGTCCCTTACAATCCTATGTATTCCACATCCGATTACATATTTCATCAAACATTCCCTAATCATTATATTGTCCCAAAAATTCTAGACATTATACCACTTACACATTCTACAAATTAAACATTCATTTTCTTCTTCACTTAGATATTAATCAATTTCTATTCTCACAGTTCTTTCACAACACACTTTCTCTCAAGCTTTCAACTCACACTTCTTACACACTTGCTTCTCTTACACTTAACCCTCTCACAACCCTCAACAACAACATTCAAACAATTATTGTTTAATAAAGCTTGGCCCCCTCTTCCCAACATAAGATCTTAGAGCCTCAGGTGTCGTAACACGGTAACATCATTTTTTGGGTGCCACATCAGCATAACACCAACACCAACACCACTCATCTAATCATAACACCAAATAACACCACTCACCTCTTTATTTTCATAAAACCCCCTAAACAATTATTCCATTATTTTAACAAACTAACTATTTCATTCATAATTAAACATACAAATTACATTAAAAAAAACACATTACGAAATTTAAAAAATACATTACAAAATAAAAAAAACATTACGAAATTAAAAAAAAACATTACGAAATAAAAAAACATTACGAAAAAAAATACATTACGAAATAAAAAAAAACTACTCGTCTTCGTCTTCGTCGTCCTCGTCACCCAAATCACTTTTCATTTTGTTTTTGATCAATTTTTTTGCTTCTTGATCTAATAGGCGTCGTCTTCGTCCAAATCCTTGGTGCTAGTAGCTAGAAACATCAACTCCTCCAACCGCATTAGTGTGCGGTCTTTTTCGGCTTGAGCTTCGAAAGCCCTTTCGGAGGCTTCCCGTTTCAGACTAAGCTCCTGCTCCATTAGCTCCCCGAATTGGGCCGACGCGTTACTTCCACTGGTGCTCGCCGTTGCGTCGGATTTGCTTTTCTTGGCGGGCCGTTGTTTGCCCGACGGACGTTTTTTTTTTTTTTGAACGGCAAAATTTTATAAACTAGCAAGGAGGGTCGTGCATCGTGACCGAATAGATCCTCCTGGCTAGCCCCGGGGACGTCTCCGGTTAAGTCAACTTGTTCCGGTGCGTCCCATTTCGGGTGGAATCTCAAAATGGACTAAGCATCTTTTTGAGAAAACGCGACCCTTTTATGCTCGTCACGATAAATACTTTGAGCCCGTTTCAAATAATCCACATCGTTTTCGCCACTTTTCCCCAAACGTTTGGCCCGTTTGTACGCGGCGTTGAACTTTTGGCAATTGGCATTCAACGCATGCCATTTACTAGTCAACATATCCTTCGTACGGTTTTGAATTTTTTTTGAATTGAACTCGGTTAAAACCCGATACCAAAACATGTCATGCTTTTGTGACCTTCCGATATTATTATCTTCGGAAACGGCCATGTAACATGTTGCAAGCAATTCTTCTTCGACCGGTAGCCAACGGCCCGCTGCTACCGGCTCTTGGGGCTCGTCTTCAACATTTTTTCCCCTTCGGGCTTTAGTTTTCTTGCGACCGCCTTTTTTTGGCGAATCGACTTGTTGCGGTTGAGTGAGTGTTTGGGAAGATTCATAGTGGAATGATGGTGGGTTTTGTTGTAGATTATTTTATTTTTAGGGTTATTAGTTTTTCAGATATTTTTTTTATACTTGTCACGAAAAGATAGGAATTAAATTTTGGTGCTTTGAATATGTGTTTTAACAAGTTTAGTCCTTTAGCTAGATTCATGAAAACCGTTGTGTTCGGAATACAGACATTTTTAATTGCTAAAAAGATGATATGTATGTATTTGAAGAGTGGTGCAATTGTTATGTTGAATTATTGTATTGGTAATGTGTTGTATATATAGTGAGTTGAGTGAGGGGGGTAAAATGATTTTTTTTTTTAAATCAGCCGTTTTAGGGGGTAAAATGAAAAAAAAAATTATAAATACTAGCCGTTAGGGGCTAAAATGAAACATTTCAAAATTGGGGGGAAAGAGTAAAATTTAAATTCTAGCCGTTAGGGGGGTAAAATGATTTTTTTTTTTAAAACACACCCAACGCACGTTGGCTCGGCAACGCCGAGTCCAACGCCGTTGGCCAACGCGGTGGTGCCCTTAGCTAATTAATTAAACTCTTCTTTAAAGTTTTTAATAATAATTTCAAACAAGGGTAATATAGTAAACTTGATCAAACTTCCTTATCTATTTTCAGTAGTGCACAATTAAATTGGACATCCCAAAAAAAAACGTGGACAACGAAAATGGGACGGAAGAAGTATTTATTTACTATTATTATTATTATTATTAAATAGTTTTTTTATTTTTATAAATATTTTCTTTATTATTATTACTAATACTTATTTTATCATTATTATTATTACCAAATATTTTATAATTATATTATTAATTATTTTATTATTATTATATTTTTATTATTATTATTATAATTAATTATTATTTGCTATTTGTTATATTAGTATCTTATTATTTTTTATATTATTATTAATTATTAAGAAACTCCCCACCTTATCATGTGCCCCTATGGCACATGTTAGAAAAATCCTTGTTATTATTGTAATTATTATTTATTTATTTATTATATTTATTTATTTTTTATATTTATTATTGTTTATTTTCATTATTATCAATGTTGCAAAAATCGCAAGTTGCTAGCCGGGCGGTCGACCACCCTGTAGCCTGTAATCGGTCTAGGCGCGATTAACCGGTGATTAATCGGTTTTGCAAATTTTATATATAAATTTCAAAGTTACTTGTATGAGATGGATACAACACTGTAATACACTAAAATTAAATGAGTTCAAAGTTACATTGTTCAAAACATAGACATATATAATAAAAGTTAACAGTTAACAATTGAAAGTCACATTGTAAAAAAAAATTGTTTGACTTTCGATTACACTAATAGGACAATTTTGACCGATCGTTGAACAGACGAATTTTCACCCGATTTTCCTAATTTCCCAATGTTATGGCCGAGTAGCTTGGAATCGGCGATTACAAGGCCGCTTAGGCCGATTTTTGCAACATTGATTATTATTATAAAATATTCTTAATTATTTTATTTTAATTAAATTGTTACTATAATTAATAGTTTTAAGTCTAAATATTAATGGGCAAATGGCACAAAAAGATACTCAACTTAAGGGTTATTTTCAATCAAGGTATCACATTTTTTTTCTTGCATAAAAAGGCATCAAAATTATTATTTTTTTGTCAATTTAGGTATTTTTTTTCCGTTAAGTTTTACATTTCAAATCCACCGTCGCTACCACTACCATCAATCATCGTCGCCACTACCTTCACTAAAATGCATTTAGGCCATTAACGTTTTAGTTTTAGTGTAATTTTGGTTCACCAATTTGTTTACTGAATTTTGGTCATTCGAGTTATAAATAAAAGAAACAAGCTTGAAGGACATAATGGATTACCAACAAATAATAAGAATAAAGTTGTGTTTGACCCTTGCAGACGAAATAACAGTTTTAGATTTTTTGAATAAAAAGGAATATAAAAATGCGAACATGCAGCAGCATTAACTGAAACAAAGTAGTATTATGGAGTGGTTGGTGGTATTGCAACTTTATGTGCCTGTTTCTCGTAGTTCGATTTCGCGTATACGTAATATCTCCTGTAGCCCATTTGATGGTTTTTGATCGAGTGTATGTATTTGGTGCCTTTTTTGTGATGTTTTGAAACTGGTGAATAAGGCGAAAGTTGCGTTTCTACGGCTAAACCCGCGAGAAATAACCTATGCTCAAGAATGTTTCAAAGAGCTTTCTAAATAAAACGAGAAAGCTGCTTCGACTAAGGTTGCTATGGAGCATAATTATGAGTTAGATTTCAAGAAGACTGAAGGAGATTTGATTTCGAAGTTGTCAAGGCTGATAGACGAGATTTGCTTTCGAAGGCGAATCATGTTGTCAAGGCTGATAAGGTTAACAAGATATGAAACGGATCGAGTCAGGTCGAGTCGGGTTGGTTTAGATTTATTTTGATTTGATTTAATAACAGAAGTGGAATTAAATTGGTTTTCATCTTACTTTTTTACTTTGTGTTATAGTGGTTCTGGCTTTTTTGCCTTTACATACATATAAGTTGATTGAATCTTGAACTTGTTACTGTGGTATAAGTCATGTTTGCCATGAAAGTAGATGCAGGTGAAGGTGAGATCCAAGCTTATTAGTCGATCACAACTTCGTTCGTGTGGCCATTACGTGAGGTCACAAATATATATACGTATTACAACCCAAATCATATAGATCGTGGTGTTCCTAGATGCATAACTATCACTTAGATCGTGGTGTTCCTAGATGCGCCTTTAAAGTTGACATTCAAAAGGCGTATGACACGGTGTGATATGGGTCGTACTGGAAAAAAAAGCGCATCATTTTTGGTTGATTAAGATTATCGATTGCATTGAAAAAATGATGTCGATTTTAAACTACACTAAAGGTGAATTTACAATGATGTAGATATTTTTCACTCATATAAGGGAATTAAAGTATCAAAAATATTTAGGGGGTGTTTGTTTGGTGGGTTTTCAATGGGTAGAATGTGAATGGTAATCAAAAACAATGTTTGAGTGCTAGATTGATAGTGGAGAATGAGCTTAAAACCTGTAGAAGTGATTCATCGTAAGCATGGTGGGTATTATATTTTTTTGGGAGAATTACATATATATTCCTATTTTGCAAAGAAATTACATATATATCCAAACAAACTTAAAAATTACATATATGTCCATCTTTTGTTTCAAAATTACATATACATCCCTCTTTTTAAAAAAATTCGTGAAATTTTTTGAAAAAACTCTACAAGATCGTGTATGTTAGTGCATAAAAAAGTTGTGAACGAAGTTTTTCTAAAAGTGAATAGTTTTGCCAAAACAAATTGTTAAAAAATGTTTGTGCATTAAATCATATTTTTGTGCATTAAAAATTCGTTTTCGTACCAAACTTCTTTTTATTTTTTTCATTGAAATATTATTGCGCATCATAGTATATAACAAGTATAAAATTTTGTGAATCAATAAAATTTTTGTAAAGGAAGTTTTTCTAATTTTGAGTTTTTATATTTTTTTAATGCACACAAAACGAAATTATGATGTACAAAAATTTATTAATGCCTAAAATTTTTAACTTGTTATAGTATGATGTGCAATAAAATTTTGATGTAAAAAGTCAAAAGAAGTTGGGTACAAAAACGATTTTTTTGATGCACAAAAAAAGATTTAATGCACAAACGTTTTTTCATAATATTTTTTGGCAAAACTATCCACTTTTAGGAAAACTTCTTTCATAACTTTTTTATGCATCAACATACACAATATTGTGAAATTTTTTAAGAAATTTTCGAGAATTTAAAAAAAAGAGGGATATATACGTAATTTTGAAACAAAATGAGAGATATATATGTAAAAATTAAGTTAGTTTGGATATATATGTGATTTCTCTGCAAATTAAGGATATATATGTAATTCCCTCTATTTTTTGTAGTGGGACCAAGGCTTTTGTGTTTATATCTCTCATAGTCATATCATTAAAGTATTATAATTATAATAATTTTATTATTTAATATAATTAATTTTATAAACAATAATTATTTTCTCACTCCTTGATTTGTATCATATCTTTACAAATTTTAATTTAATTTCAAACTCACATACAAATCAAACGGCCCCTTATATAAGAATTACTTGTACTCATACAAGGAAGTATGAAATTTTTGGGTATTATATATCTGTGAGTATTATATAATGTTGACATTGTTGGTGCAATATTTGTTAAGTCTCCTTTATGTATTAACGATGACAAATAAATGTTCGAGACATATAAAATCACAAACGATAACCAAAAATTGAGCCGAACCTGATCAGGTTCTGACGCACCAGGTTCTAATCAAAATCGGCTTTCCTTTTACCCGAAAATGTGGATCTTTCATTACAACTATGTATATGGTAATTGAGCTATAGGTAACCTCGCAACGAGGTTTGGAGTTAAAGAGATCCTAAAAACATGTCCTCTCGTTGTTTGAAAAACGCCAACTCAAACTCTTTACTAAATGCCTCTAGCCAAGGTCAAAACACTTTTCTCAAACCTATAATATTCATACTTTTAATATACCATCAAACAAATATATTTACATGACCATAACCCATGCATACATCCTCTTGAATCATGTAACAAGTTTACTCCTTTATTGGTCAAACTAAGTCAAATGTCACTTTTCATAAATGCATCATTTTCCTTTATGGGAAGTGCTTTACTTGTGATTTAAAACACTTAATTGCTTGCATCAAGGTGATTAGTGATTATGTTTATTAGTGCTTAATCATGGATTATGGTATTTGATTATTTGAGTTTGGGATATTGAAAGTTGAATAATCATTTGTACACTTTTACTACTCAACAAACAAATACTTTTTACGAACTCCCACAATAAACATGTGTGTCCCCTACATTCTTTACACAATCCTATGTATTCCACATCCGATTACATATTTCATCAAACATTCCCTAATCATTATAATGTCCCAAAAATTCTAGACATTATACCACTTACACATTCCACACATTAAACATTCATTTTCTTCTTCACTTAGATATTAATCAATTTTTATTCTCACCATTCTTTCACAACACACTTTCTCTCAAGCTTTCAACTCACACTTCTTACACACTTGCTTCTCTTACACTTAGCCATCTCACAACCCTCAACAACAACATTCAAACAATCATTGTTTAATAAAGCTTGGCCCCCTTTTCCCAACATAAGCTCTTATATTTCACATCCTAACTCATTTTACAACTCACTCACTCACCCACCCACCTAACTAACTCATACACAACCAATTTGAATTTGAAATTCAAATTTTCCCTTTCACAACATTCACCATTCCTCTCCAAGTTTGGCTAAGCCAACACAACTAGAAAAAAATATCATTAGCAACAATTATTTAACAACAATAGAGACATCGTTGCTAAATTGTGCATTTAACATCTAATTTTAGCAAGGAAATTGTTAACAAAGTTGTAATTTTTTAGCAACAAAAAAAATAGTTGATATTTCTATAAATGACCATAAATATTTGTTGCTAATTTAGCAACCACTAAGCAATTTTGTTGCATTCTCAAATTAGCACCGGTCGAATTAACATCAAATTTAGGTTGTTGCTAATGACACATTTTCTAGTAGTGCAACTTATGAGAACTCACACCTCTCTCACAACTCTTAACATAACCATGGTTTGTGTGATAACTTTTCTTCTCACACACTTAGCCTTCTCACAGAACATTTGAATTTGAATTTCAAATGTTTCCCTTTCATCACTTTATAACTCACATTACCACTTATACACTCAATCTTCTTACAACTTTAATTTGAAGCTTGAATTTGAAATACTCAAGGATAATTCCTTTGTCCATTGAATCTTCTTTTCTTTTTGAAAATGGACAAACACCCAAAAACTATCTTTTAAACACTTCATATAATATTTTTATCAAATGGCCATTTGAGTTGGTTGATCTTATAACACTTTGAGTGTTGGAATGAACTTGGAAAGGTCAAAACATGAAGTGCACTTGGGGTTTAGCAAGACGGGATGTTATAAATCAAATCGAAATCAAAACCTGATTCTGACGCGCCAGTCTCTGATCAAAGTTTTGATCCTTGACATGGTTTATAAATATCCCCTCTCAGCTAGTGTATTCCTTACCTCTTACCATTCATTCTTTCTTTCTTATTTATTCTCTTTATCCATCTAAGTCCAATACACTTCTTATATTCTAATTTATTCTCTTATCATTTTCTTGGAAGAATACATCTCCGTAAGAAAGGCACACAAGTACTTAATACACATTTGTGTGTTGTGTCAAGGGTCTTGTTCTCTATACCCTTTCTTCTAGAATCGAGTCACTAGGTTAGGTTAGGTCATGGTTCAAACTATCAATTATCATTCATTTGTATTGGTTGTAATAAGTCTTATACCTTTGTGGTCAAGCCTAAATCGTGTGTTGATCTAGTTGAGGTTTGATACTTCTAGGGGAAGTTCTTAGTG
>BQNB010044693.1:0-27686 GCA_026074375.1 Tanacetum coccineum | reverse complement strand
AGTTATTTAATGACCGTGGACCAATTTGTTCTGCTAAAAGCAAGTTTTACAAAAGTAAAGGAATGGTTTAAATACTTTGAAAATTTTTGGAATTGTTTGATAAGTGGGAAAGGTCGGGACTTGGAATGTTAACATGAAATGCTAGGATTGCTTTCTCGTAGGAATACTTTACAAGTTGGAATGTATTAGATGGAATGGGTTGAGTTGGAAGAGTTTTTCCAGCCTATAAATAAGGGAAGTGTTGGTGTCAAAAAAAAAGGGTCCGACTCAATTCGCTTAAGCCTATTCGGGTTTGTTGGGTCAATAATTTTATTAGGGTTATTCGAGTCAATTCGAGTCACTCGAATACTAAATAAGGTCGGGTATCGGGTTACTTCTTTGGCTAATTCGGATTCGGATCCACCCGATTGACCAGATTAAGTTTTTTCTTATAAATTTTTTGATATAATTTATATGAATTATATATATAAACTTATTGAACCAGGCACTTTTATAAACATTGTACTCATATTTGAGTTTACCCGAACCTAAATAGACGCAAACTCGACTAATCCAAGATCAAATAGGGTCAGATTCAGTTATGTTTCTCAGTTTGAACCCGAATTGGACCCAATGGGATTGACTCGAAACCGACCAACCCGACCAAACTAACACCCCTAAAGGCAAGCACAGGATGTTTTATTCACATAATCAACAAACAACAACAAGTATTGTTGCAAATAATCTAATCTTTTACCAAGCAACTTGAGCTTGAGTTTGACTCGATTGAATCTAGCGTTAATCGAGCTCGAGCCATATAAATCAACTCGAAACATATAACGAGTCGAGCTCGAGCTTTTCGAGCCTTTATATGTACATATATATTTTTAGGATGTTGTTATTGGTACACGTCTAGGGGTTAATGGCACCCCCTTAACACACATTTATCCTTACAGATAATGACAAATTTTTTACCCTTTTTTGTTCCGTATTTTATGTCTATTAATGCTTTTAACTTACCAAACTTAATATTTTATGTTCCTTAACTTCAATTATGTAATGTTATAACAAAAGTAAAACTATAAAAAAATATTTAAAAAGGGGTGCCAATAACCATATGGGGCCGAGGGGGAGGGGGATTAAGGATAACCTAGGCCATATTTTTATTAGACATATTTACAAGGTTGCAAAAATCGTAAATCGTTAGCCGGGCGGTCGACCACCTTGTAGCTTGTAATTGGTCAAGGCGGGATTAATCGGCGATTAATTATATTGGCAAATTTTGGTATTTCCGGCAAGTTTTGTGTATTTCCGTCGAGTTTTAAATATTATTGGCAAGTTTTTTTTTCCAAAAAACAATTTGTAATAGATTTAAACAGTTAATATAAGTGATCAAAACAAGTTTACGGTGAGTTGTAGGTACTTCCGGCAAGAGTAGAAGGTTTCCGGCAAGTTTGACCACCGTTGATCGTCGTTGACCTATTTGTTTGACCCTATTACATTAATCGGTAAGGTTGGTGACCTTGTAGTGTCTAATCGGCGATTAATCGGCCTTGTAGACCTTGTTTTGCAACATTGCATATTTATATAAACAAACTAAAGGCTAATATCGTAAGTTGTTTGTTTTTTAATTAATCGCGTATTATCTTGACTTTATTGATGACTTTGGCTATCGAATACAATGTCTTATGTATAAATTCGAGCTTTTCGAGTCAAGTTCGAATCTTATTCGGATATTAGTCAGCCAAGCTCAATCGTCAATGATTAAAGCTCTTTGAGCGATATAATTTTCGAACCGAGCTCAAGCCCTATCAAACTTGGCCACGACTTGACTCGATTACATCCCGAACAACAACAAACCAAAAAACAACTAGAAACAATATGTAGTTAGTTTGAAATGGAAGTGTTTAATAGTTTTAAGTTTCTTGGTGTATTACCAAGTGTAATGCTTGTCTCCAAATTATGTAATTTTTTTAGTCTCCAAAGTTTATAAAGGAAGCATTTGAGTTACATATGGTTTCTAGGGGTGAGCAGAAACCGCACCGCAAACCGCACAAAAGCCACAAAAACTGCACTGCAAAAACCGCACCACGACAAAAACCGATGGACCGGTTTCTAAAAATAAAAAAAACCGAATTTGTGGTGCGGTTTCGGTTTTACCCGTAAATCCGCACCGCTATACCCGAACCGCAGCGCAATTGCTATAAATAATAATTTTAATAAATAAAATTTCAAATTTTTACTAATTATCTCTCAAAATTTGAAACACATGCCTATTAAAAAGGCAGGCTTTCTTTGGGATAAAAAATATAAAGTAGATTTAGGGGTGTGGTGCGGATGCGGTGTATTTACAGTTTTATCAGTTTTATATTTTTTGTTTTACTAATTAAGTGTTTATATTCTCAGTTTATCTCACATGAATATAATTATAATAGTGTATTTACATTAAGCCCAAAATTACTATTTGGTTCAAACCTAAAAATTTTATTGGGTCCAAGCCCAAAATTAAAAAATGGTCATATGTGGTGTGGTGCGCACTAGCAGTACCAATGATGCTAACACTGCTAGTCCACAAGTTAGTTCTGCTAGCCCTAATGTTAATGCTGCTAGTCCACAAGTTTGTACTGCAAGTGTTAGTGATAATACTGTGTATGCTTTCATGGTTAAAAATCCCAATGGTTCTAATGTCCTACACCAGGACTTAGAGCAAATTCATGAAGATGATTTAGAAGCAATGGATTTGAAGTGGCAGCTCTCTTTGCTAAGTGTGAGGGCAAAGAAGTACTATCAGAGGACAGGCAAGAAGATTTTTATTAATGCTAATGACACTGCTGGATATGATAAATTTAAGGTGAAGTGTTACAACTGTCATAAGTTGGGACACTTTGCCAGGGAGTGTAGAGCACCAAGAAGCAAGGAATGTCAGTTCAGAAATCAAGACAACACTAGGAAGCAAGGAAACAATGAAGACACATCTTCAAAGGCAATGTTGGCTATAGATGGTGTAGGTTTTGATTGGAGTGACATGGCAGAAGAACAAGTTCAGACAAACATGGCTCTAATGGCATTTTCAGACTCAGAGGTATACACTGATAAAACTTGCTCTAAAACATGTCTGAAAAACTATGAAACTCTTAAGAAACAGTGTGATGATTTGATTGTTAAGCTTAATCAAACTGAATTTACAGCAGCTACTTATAAAAGAGGTTTAGCAACAGTAGAAGCTCAACTAATCACATATAGGAAGAATGAGGTTCTTTTTAGTGAAGAAGTTGCAGTTCTTAAAAGAGAAGTAGCTTGTAAAGACTATGAAATAAATGTGCTTAAAAGTGAGTTTAAAAAAGTTAAGCAAGAAAAAGATGGCATTGATTTTAAAATTTAGAAATTTGATAAAGCCTCAAAAGACTTAGATCAGTTGTTAGGAAGTCAGATAACTGACAAAAATAAAAAGGGTTTGGGGTATAGTGCAGTTCCTCCACCTCATCCTTTAATCTATAATAGACTTAATAAGCTTGATCTGCCTTATTCTGGTCTTGATGAATTCAAAGAGCCTGAATTCAAAGGTTATGGTCCTGAGAATAGTAAACAAGAGTCTAATGTTGTTTGTGATAAAGAATCATATAATTCTAAAGAAAATTCTGATGAGTCTTTGGTAGAAGAACAAGTATCACAAGACAAAAATAGCTTTGTTGAATCTTCACCTAATGTTGATAAAGAAATTGTTTTTCCTGTTAATAAAAAGGTAGAGTTAGAAAACCTAAAAATTATGAAAAACCAGTTAAGAAGTCAGTTTGGTATGCAAAAATGTATAGATCACAAAAACCTAGGGGAAATCAAAGAAACTGGAATAATCAAAAGTCCCAACAACTAGGAATTAATTTTGTGATGCACAATAAAGCCTGATATATCTGTGGAAGTTTTGATCACCTCCAGTATACATGTAAACAAAAGAGACAAATGAATGGTCAAAGGGAGGAAAAACCAGTATGGAATAATGCAAAAAGGGTGAACCATTAAAATTCTCCAAGAATTACTCAACCCAATCCAAAAAGACACATGGTTCCAAGAAAAATCTTAACTAGGTCTGGCCTAATTTTACTTAATACTGCCAGACAAAGTTATCTTAATGTTGTTTGTTGCTGTTGCTGAAGACAAGTTAATACTGCTAGACCAAAGGCAGTGGTTAATGATGTTAGGACGAATCGGGTTAATGTTGTTAAAGCATCAGCATGTTGGGTTTGGAGACCTGTCAAACCTAATAGTGCATCAATCACTTTGAAGAGATATGATTATGTTGATGCAAGAGGAAGATCCAGGTCTGTAATGGCTTGGGTTCCCAAGAAGGTCTGATTTTCTTATGTGCAGGGCAACCCAGAGACAGAATTGGAAGATTTAGTGAGGTTAAACAGCCCTGAAGACAAAAAGGTAACAAGAGCAAGAAAGACTTGGTTATAAAGCAGCTGTGAAATTGCATGATCAATTTGATGATGAAAAGAGAGCAGGAGCAGAGTTGACTCAACAAAATGACAAGTCACAGTACAAGAAGTAAAGAAGTGTTTGATTACATCCTCCAAGTCAAGATAAAGCTTTTATCCAGAAACTTGAAGATTCAGAAGATGAACATCAAGTTTAGGGGAGGATTGTTGGGATCAAGAAGCCTTTAATGAAGAAACTTGATGATTAACAAGATGAATATCAAGTTTAGGGGAGGATTGTTGGGAATTAAAGTCTTCATACTTAATACTGCCAAGACAGAGTTTGTACTGCCAAGCATAATTTAGTACTCAGTTTATAACTAACAGTATTAACTGAGTTAATACTGCCAGTACTAATCAGTTAGTACTGCTAGTGTAAACTTAGTACTGCTAGAGCAAAGTTAGTACTGCCAGTACTAACTTAATACTGCTGAAAGACTGAAGTTAATGCTGATTGTGAAGATTACATGGAAAGTTAATGTTGATTGAGAAGATTACATCTGAAGTTAATGCTGATTGAGAAGTTTATATGCTGATTGTGAAGATTACATGGAAAGTTAATGCTGATTGAAGTCAATGTCTGAAGATATTAATGCTGATTGGGAAACAAGATATGCTAAAGAAGGAAACGAGATCAACATTATTGATGGAGTGATGATATGCTTTAAAGAGAAAATTTAGTTTCCTTATACAGTTTCCTTGTAATTAATGTGTAATTAATTGTATTAATTATGTTTCCTTGTAAGTCTTATGATCTCTCTATATAAAGAGATCATAGACACATAGTTTTCATATAGAGAAAAAGTGTGTGTAAAGAAAAGCTTCAAGGTTGTAAACCCCAGTACTAAGATAGAATACTCGTATTATTAATCTAATAATATTGGAGCGTTTGGTTATATCTTTGTTGTTCAAGATTACTGTTTCATTGATTTTACTTCTAGAGTATTAAGGTGTAGATTCCACATACACTTTAATATACATACAAAGTTTCTACAACAAGTTATTTTGGATTTATCCAAGGTAATTTAACCTTAGACAACCTAAGGAATCGATCTAGGTTTGGGATCAACAACAGTCTTCATCAACTAACTTATCATTTACAATTTCATCTTTAGACAAACTCGCAGAAGCATCCTCGCACACATTACAGTCTTCATCAACAGAATTATCTTTTGAGACCAAAACAGAATCATCCCCGCAACCTTTCCCATCTTCATCAACAATACCATTGAAGAATGGAATACTTGAATCAAACCATGCTTGAATCTTCTCTGCAGGAGTTGGATCAAGGTTGACAATTAGAATAGAGTCCTAACGAACAAATACAAACAAAAATGCTTAGGAACAAAAAACCAAATTTAATAAAATATTTGAATACAGTTAGGTATGTGCTTACAGGTCCAAATGGACGGTTGTAATGAGATTTATCAAACTTTGTAATGTTTGTCTAGGCAAGACAACAAGGTGTGACACTATCCTTTTTAGACCACAATTGTTTACTGTTTGGGTAACTCTCCAAGATCCATATCTACATAACAAGTTTAATTTTGGTTACATCAAAACAAATATATTTATACAAGATAAGCATAAAAGGATAAAGGTTTATAAATTGTAACCTTGAAAGCCCAAGCAAAACCATATAGATTGTATGTGGCATTGTAGTTTGGGTTTTTCTTCTTCTCATCCAAATGATGCTGCCGATGTTCATCAACAATGTTGACAATCCTTTCATAAAATTTTGCCCACATATATTCACCCCAAATCCAAATCCTCCACCAATGTCACTAAATGCCTAGGGATACAATTCCTGTCTTCTTTACCCATAAACACTAATTCGGCAACAATTAAAAGACAAACCTGAACCGCATCAATATCATGTAAACCTGCCCAACCCTTTTTATCTCTAACAAGGGCCAAAAGATGACATGATTTTAATCTCCTAATATCTTTTTCAGTTACTATATCTGGAAATACGCGCGTGCAAAAACAACTCAAATTCTCATGTTTGAGTGACACAACGCCAAGTCAAAAACCAGTAAGTAAACAAAATAATTTCCGGCTAAAGTGTAACATATGATCGCCAATACGGAATATAATTGGGGGACATTCAGAAGTATTCTCTGAGACGAGTACCTGATGTTGCAAGACATAATGCATCAAATGGTTATCATTGTAGTGAGAAGAAAGATCCAACCAAGGCCCAAATACAGTTCTTCTAAATAGGTTCAGACGATTAGGATTGGATGACAATAGACATTTAATTTCTGGAAGTAATTTCAAAGCTGACCTAACAACTACTTTAACATCATACAACTGAGTCATGTTATAAATTAATAAAGGAGGAAGTATGGGTTGATTGATTAAGGGATTACTGTGTATTTATGATGCGAGTGTGTGTTCATGGATGGTCAATTGTGTTTTTTTGTGTTTGGTTAAGGTTGATGGAGGAAGAATAGTGACGATGTATGTGTATTTACCTTTTTGATATATAAAAAGTTAATTTTGATTAGTTAATAGTACTTTTGTCAAGAAAAAATAAGTACTTTTAAAATAATAGTTGCCCTAAGGCATTGGTTGCCCAAAGTACTAGTTGTCCAGTACCTAAAATAAACTAACATGTTAAAAAGACAAAAATGTCTAGTTGCCCAATACATAGTTGCCCTAATACTACTAGTTGCCCTACAGACATAAGGGTATAAATACCTTACATATGTACTATATACTTTTGTACCTTTAGGGACACTTGTCAATTTCTGCATAAGTAGCACCATTGCCCTGGTTGCACGGGTTATTTTTGGAACAAAAACTCTATTGGATGGAGATTCATACACAACAACAATGACGATACCCAATCCTGCATGAGCAGGGTATAAGAGAGGTGAAATATAGACAGATCATACCCCTACCATTGACGGGTAGGAAGACTGCTCCCGGATAAACCTCCAGCTAAGAGACAAGAGAGAGAAAGAAATAAAGGGAGAGAGAGAGAGAGAGAGCGAGGGATAAAAAGAGAGAGTAAAAGAAAACCATGTTTTGTTTTGTTTTTTTGATTTTTTTTGAATTTTATTTATTTATTTATTATAATAGTAATTATTATTATTATTATTATTTTCGAAAGAAAGATCAAGAACAGAAACAAGGCAGGCGAGGATACATGAGCAAGATACAAAAGGCAAGAAAAGACACATATCAAGCAAGACGAAGCAGAAACAACAACGCAAAGCATAGAAAGCATAAGGCAAGCATACTAACACGGGAGCAGGCAAAGCAAGAAACGAGCACGCGAACACGAAAAACAAACAATCAACAAAGATGAGGAGGCATACAAAGAGAAATAGAGCAAAAAGCACATAGAGACACAAAGAAAGTAAAACTCACTAAAGCGGGCCAAACTAGCTTAAAAAGCCTAAAGAAAGCAGCAGCATACGACAGGCAAACCACGAAAGCACACAAGCACCGAAACAAGCAAAAAACAGGGAAGCAAGAAACATAAACCACCTAAACCAAACCCACTACACCATCCATCTAACCTCCTAAATCTACTTCTAGCTCACCTCTCTAACCTATCAGAACTAAAGCGCAAAAAGGCCAAACAAGAAAAGACGAAGAAGACACAAGGCAAGCAAAGCAAACGTAAGAAAAGCTAACAAACATAGCGGAACCCACGCCATAGCAAGGCAAGGAAAAAAGGGCGACATGGCATATAAGAACATGGGAAGCAAAAGGAAACAATTCTATGGCCAACACCTAGCCCTCTAATCTAATTCTAGCTCTCAACTCGTTCCTATCAGATGTCATGTCCTCGGATAAGAGTAGCTCCTTCATGTCAAGCTTCACTCTATCCTCTCACCTAAGTTTTGGTCTACCCTTTCTCCTTAGGTCATTGACAACTAAAGCTTATACTCTCCTAACTGGTGATGACTGTGGTCTTCTCCTAACATGCCCAAACCATCTCAATCGTCCTTCCCTTAGCTTGTTGATGATAGACTCCACTTCAAGCTTCGCTCTATACACTCCATTAGGGATCATGACCAACATTGTTTCACCACACGTTCACTTTAGCATTCTCAACTCTGCCACTTCCATCTTATTAGCCAGAGCTTTCGTGATATGTCAACACTCTGACCCATACAGCATAGCAGGTCTAATTGCCACCCTATAGAATTTCCCCTTCAGCTTGAGCGAGATATTTCTATCACAAAGGACTCCTGTGGTCGCCCTCTACTTTAGCCATGCTACTTTAATACGGTGAGCTACATCTTCGTCAATCCTCCCAAATTTGTGCATCATCGATCCGAGATGTCTAAAAGTCTCCTTAGGTTGTAAGATCTTGTCTCCAATACAGATTTCCTTATTGCGGGCGATCTCCGCATTACCGAAGTCACATCTTAGATATTTTGTCTTCTCTAGACGGACCCTTAGGTCGTTGTCCTCTAGTGCCTCATACACAAATAAATAAAATTATAAATTTATAGTTTTCTTTACATAAGAAGTAGAGTACTTTTTTCATGTTTTTTCTGTCAATTTGATTGATTAATTCACGGAGTTTGAATTTAGAGTTGCACGTAATAAAACTAGGTAAAATCATCTCATTTTAATAAGTTACATGACACTTCAAGATTGTTTAAACCTGACAAAAATTGAATTTTAAATCTCTCGCATTTTAGCGATGATAGTTACAAGTATTTTCACTATGTCACCTTCAAGAAGCATGAGGATAGTTCCACATTTCACATGTGTCGATTATCCAAGTAGCACTTCACGTTTAGAGGGTTCGGTACGCATGCGTCATGGCTTGGCGCCATGGCTCTAGCCCAAAAAAAGCTCGCGCCATACTTGCTCGCGCCGACAGCTCCAGCTCACGACATGGCTTTCTTCTATTTTTTTATCTTTATGTGTTGTATTTGTGTTTTAGTGGGGTATGTGTGGACCCATGGCACCACTTTTGCCCATGGAACCACTTTTATACGAGAGAAGGGGTTTTTTGTGCCATGTGAAAGACTCGTGCCATGAGAAAAAGTGGTGACGTGGCAACACTTTTTTCCCACGGCTTGAAGCCATGACACCACGGTATGTTAGGTCTTGATTTAGCTTGAATCACACGATTTTGAATGATATAGAATAGAGAGAATTAAGAGAGGAAGGCAAGTCTTTCACAATTTCCAAATTTTATAACAAAAGAGAAAAGGGAGGGAAAATGAGTTTGTTACAAGCCTTAACCACTTAATGATGATTAGGTGGCTATTTATAGAAGAGGAAGGAGAGCTTTCTTTCCTTTATTTTTCTAATTTTGCTATTTAGTCCCTAGTCTTTGGATAATATGCTATTTTCTACTTTTAGCATATTTCTCCTTATTACAAAATACTTTCTAATATGAAAAATAAAGACTAAACACTAAAAATAAATAAAACCACTTAAAGTATCATAATCGACACTTTTATGATTCTAACAATCTCCCCCTAAGGGTCAATTATTCTGGGCATTCCCTTCTTGATCCTAGTGGTCTTCCGTTCACGTACATTTCCTAACGTCTCATTTGATCACGATGCTTTAACCGTTCTTCAATCTCTTCCTCAAACAGTTGCAGGTATTTAGCATCTTCATTACTGAGACTTGGAGTCACATACCATGCTTTACATTGTTATTATAGCTCTTTAACCATTCCAAGACTCTTTTTAATGTAGCATCATAGAACTTATGAACCTCTTGATGTCTCATCACTCTCTTTTCTTTCTTGTTGTTCTTGTATATAATGTCATACACAGGCTCATAGACGATAGAGAACACCTTGTAATTTTTGATGCCTGGGAAAGTAATTGTTGGTGCAGTAAGATTGACCTTCTGTTGATAGCTTTCCACACCTAGCTGAAAATCATGTACTCTTTCCCAGATCACTGTACTCCTGATAAATACTGACAATGACTACAATAACCCAGTCTCAGCATAGTCGTCTACCTTGTGGTTAACAATTAGAAGATACATATCCTTAATATCATTCTTGTTGAGGTTCTTGTAATCTGACTCTGTGATTGACACTATGCCACCATTTGCTCTTCTTGCAACAATCTCTGTTATAAACTTGTGCTCATGTCCTATTTCCCAATAAGTCTTGATGATTTGAACAATCTTTGAATTGGAGTAGACTACTTCCTTTGGCTTTCCGGCCTCTTTTTGTTTATTGATGTAGAAGATCTTTGCATATGGATTCTTCTAATGTTTGACATTGTATCGAGCATAAGGATTAAACTTCTTTACACACTTGTCTACCCATCTTGAAGTTCTTTCTTCAATATCATCATCAGAAAAGATAACTGTAGGAAACTTATGTAGAGACATCACAATCTTTTCAGGTCCTAAGCTTCCTTTCTTTAAGTACAATAGATCTTGATTAACAAGAGATAGTGCAAGAGCTTTGGGATCTCTTTGGCAGCTTGAACAACTGGAGTGGGCCTTTGTGGATGTGGTGCAACTATGATTTCTTTCCTGCTTTCCCACACAATATCATTCTTTAAGAATTTTTGCATCTGATCAATGTGGTATTGATGCTCATCTCCTAAAGTGCATCGTTGTCTCAACATTTCATCAACAACTTTGCGTAATTTTGCTTCATTAACAGTTTGTGACATTTCATCCACAAGTTCTTGTGACACTTTCTCAGTAGGAAGTTCATCATCATCTGTGACATAAGAATCCGTCCAAAAATCAAAATCATCAGTTTGTTCTTGATTACCTGACGTTGATGGACCTGGTTCACTTTCAAAGTCTTGACCATATGATGATTCTCCAAAGACAAAGGTTCCATGCTCAGACGTCTTCTGCCTCTTTGCACTATTCTCCCCCTTATGATGAGCATCATCATGAGGATCGTCCTGATCTCTTAGGCGAACGGTAGAAGGTCTACAAGGAGTAGTAGCTACATAAAGTCTTTCAAACTTGTATTTGAGAGCGAGCCAAATTGGTAAGTCATCCTGTTGCAGCTAAGGATTGTCTCTCATGATCAGATAGAGTTGTTGTTGCTATTCTTGTATAGAGGTTAGTGTGGCTTGATTCGGGTGCACATGCAAAATATGACCTAACATATAATTCCTGACCGAAGAATCAACCTGCGAGGGAATGTGGTTAGAGATAACATCATTAATCTGTGAAGAAATCTCGGATCGAAGATTCTCGCGTTCCTGCTGTATTGCATCTGCAATCATCTTTGTCACATCCGCTTGACTCTGTTGTCTTTCCATTATGAGCCCTTGTGCAACATATATTGGAACTTGTGTCTTTGTAAGCTCCTTGACTCGATCATCTACCATTGTGGGCAATGACTCTTCCATGATTTCTTGTAGACGTTAAGCAAGTACATTAAACTTCTTTCTTGGCATGAACCTTGTCTTTAGATGCTCAAACAGATAACCGTATCGTCCTTGCAATTCATCAAAGAAACTCATGTATCGTTTAAAGCGTAATGGCTTGGGTTTAAACAAGGATAAGAGTCGGTTTGTAGCAGATAGTTTGAGTTTTGGTGAAGATGATGATGGTGTTGAAGATGAAGGTGGTGGATCAGTGACCGTCAATTCCTGGAGTTTCTTAGTATCCGAAGATATAAGAGTAGAATGAGTCCTAGGGGATCTAATTGTTGTGGGGGATGGTGTACTCCTAGACTCCTCTACGTGCTTCCCCTTTTCCCTTCTTCTCAACTCATAATCATCCTCTGCTGACTCTTCCTCCTCTTCAATAACATTTACAGGTTGTTCAGCATCAATTATCTCCACCTTCGGACTTTCCTTATCACTCCTAGGCTCTAACCTACTGTCGGGAATAGTTTGAGTATCATCTTGCCTAAGGGTGGAGCTATTAACCTCAATATTTTCAACATTCTCTGCTCCTTCTACCAATTTCTCAATCTCCTCAGCAATCAAGTGTTCCTCAACTTTTTGTACATTTTGCTTTGCTTCAAGCTCATCATGACTTTTCTACTTAGCAAGGCTTAGTTGAATGGTATCTTGTAAGATTATTTCATCAGCCTCAATAGTAGTTGGGATTGGTGTTGGTGGAGTAAGTCGAGTTGATCATCTTTGAGGAATACGAAGTCTAATAACAGTAGACTTTCATGGAGCACTTGATTCTCCTTTATCCGTCTCAGGGTTAGGTGACCTAGGGGGCTAGTTGTCCTATGCGTTACCTAGGTAGACTCAATCGGCTGTGACTGAGTCGTAGGAACATCTACCCCAAACACCGCAACATACATCCGATAATGATTCTTGAGCTTCATCTCATCCGTGATCATCCAACTTGGAATCTTCATTCCAACACCATCCTTATGCTTTCCTGAATTGAATATGTTCTTAACCATCGCATCGTCTTCTAAATTATGGTACTTATCACGAGCTCTGCGAGAAATCTTAGGGAATACAGTCATGTAGTGTCCTACAATGAGTTTTGTGAATCTGAGATAAGGAATTTGTGTTGATGGATGTTCGAGTGCATAGTGCAATCCTTCCCAAAGTAGCTCAGCATAATCTACATGTATATTGTTGACAAAACAATATAACATCTGCATAATCTGCAAAGGCGGTTGATCATGACCAGTGACTCGCGTAGTAAGACATCGAGCAAATATCTTGCCAAGTGTCTGCCATGGTTGTACAAGTCCTGTAATCTTGAAGTTGGATGGTGATCTTAACTCCAGAGTAAAACCAAGAGTATTCAGAAAGAATGGAACCATTTTTGAAAACTTTGGAGCAGCAAGAAATCGTTCATGATTGTTATCGGTAGCTTGAGGCAGATGAAAGATTCTTTTGAAATCATTAAGAGTCATTGTGATCTCTTTTTTATCAAGCACAAACTTGAGCCTATACTTTGATCCATCTTCTTACAAAGTATGCCAGAACTGCCCCAAGTAGATCCATGGTACTGATGAAGAAGCAGCAATGCTAAATCTGAGTGGATGGTTCTGAATGACATTTGCCATGATTTTTCTTTCATTCGGATACAACAGATTATCAAGATCGACCTTCTTGTTAGCATCCATGAGTGTATAACGTTTGTTGGGTAGACACAATTCGTCTTGATGAACATCAGCTTGTCTTTGTGGTTGTGCCATAATGAATTCTAAATGGGTGATTAGAAGATGTTAGATAACAAACAATTTATGTGACATTTTTGTCTCTTTCCGCTTTGTCTGTTTTATATGTTCGAGCAATTCTTTTTGAACATATTTTTGATTAGTTTGTTTCTCATGTGCTTATTCTTGCTTTTTCTAGCACATGTCATACGCTTTATTCGCATTTTTCTTTTGATTTCTTTTTTTGTGTGTTCTGGAATTTCGTTTTCGAACACACTTCAGATTTGCTTTTTCACGTATGGTTTTTGTCTCTCTTTCTATTTAGAATATCCTCACCAGAAATTCTTTGTGAAATGATACTCTTTCAAGAATGATGAAGATACTCTCTGATTTTGAATAAGACTCATATTTTGAGAAATTGAAGAGATATCATTCATATTCTTAAAACGTGTTTGTGAAAGAGTACCATTTTTGACATAATACAGAAATTTGAGAACTTTTTCAAAAATCATTTGTACAAAAGCATTTGTTTTTTAATCATAGAATCAGTCAAACCCAATTCATCAACTGAATGGTCACTAAGTCACTCACTCCTCATTTTGTTTCATGCAAAACACAGTCGTAACCGGACATGACTTAGACCACTTAAACAATTAAGAATAGACATATTTGACACAAAGACCCCCCCCCCCCCCCCCCCCCCCCACAAAACCTCTATAAATGCTCATCAAAACTTGAAAACCATTAAAACTTGATCACATGTTTTCAATTTTTGTGGTGCCTTTTTCACAAACGTTTGAAATTCAACTTCACATGAGATACTAATCCTGTTATTTACAGACATTCGAGTTTAAACAACACATTCAGACATTTATCATTATCACATATTAAATCTATAAAGCCCCCCTCCAAATTTTTTTTATGCATATAGCAACAAATTTGACACTTCCGAAATTGACAGTTGACTTTCGAATTTTGACTTTCACAGATTTGACTTTTCCGAATTTGATCCTTTTCAAATTTGGTTTGTCGAAAATGAATTACTGGACCACTTTTTAACAAATTCGATCTAATCAAGCTTTAAAGAATCTATTTTGATCATTATTTGGCATTTATCCCCATTTTGATCAAATTTGACAACTCTTGAAGACTTCCGAATTTTGACCAACATATCAAATTTGAGATTTTTAAAGATTCATCAGTTTAAATCACAATTAACAATACACAAAGATCATTATTAGCATTATTAAGCCTAAATCTATCATCAATTATCAAAATCCCTAAATTCGGAAACCCTAAATCTTATCAAATTTACATTCGATCTCAATAACGTCTCAAAAATCCATTTCCAAGACATATAAAACCAACCTTTACTTACATTTGTGAAGAGAAAAACGTTGTGATCGTTGTAATGAATTCAAAATCAAAGATTTGATTTGTCTCTTATATTTCGATATGAAACTCGGAATAAAGAAAAATAGAAAATGAAATTTATTTCTTATTTATACCCTTCGAAATTTTAAGTTTGGAAAGTGACACTTTCAGTCCTTGTAGTTTTTCCTTCTGAATTTTGTTCTAAAAAATGACAGTTTTGGCCCTTGTGGTTTTGTCCCTTAGTGTGATATTGGAATTTTTCCTTTTTCAAAGTCTAGATTTGCACAAAACAATAAAAAACTCCCCTTCAAAATTATACCATTTTATAAGAATTATCAAATATTCGAGAGATCATTGTTTTTATTGAATTTTGAAAGCGATGTGAACTTAAAATGCAGGTCATGTACGTGAATGGAAATCACAAAAACACATGTTTTGACAATGAGAACACATTTGTTATCAAAATAACTCCCCCTCAGATCATGATCTAGTATTGACAATGAAAGCAATTGTGAGAAAAATATCGAATCATGAATCTGATTGGAATGAGAAGACATGTGATTTTGATTAAGTTATGTTTTTGTCTTTTTACATTTTTATTTTTGTATTTGATTTTTGTTTTTGAAAAACATCAAGAAAATCTTTTTGATTTTTTATATTTTTCAATTTTTATTTTGTTTTTGAAAAATTTATTTACAAGTATGATGTATGATCTTTTTCAAGAAGATAACTTTGCCAGACTTTCCAACTGTGCTGGAGTCATACATCTCATACCAATGCGATGAACTAAGTACTCAAAGCGTTCTTTGGGAAGAGATTTAGTAAACAGATCCGCAAGTTGGTATTCTGTTCCGACAAAGTATAATTCCACTGTTCCCTTTTCAACATGTTCTTTAATAAAATGATACCGGATGTCTATGTGTTTTGTACGCGAATGTTGAACCGGATTGCATGAAATAGCAATAGCACTCTTTGAATCGTAATACATTAGTATTCTGTTGTACTTGTATCCATAGTCCAGTAATTGTGTACGCATCCAGATGACTTGTGCACAACACGCAGACAATGATACATACTCAGCTTCAGCTGTAGACATTACAGTACAATCTTGCTTTTTAGAACTCCAGTTCACGCGCTTTTCACCTAAGAATTGTAAGCCTCCTGATGTGCTTTTGCAGTCGTCTTTACATCCTGCATGGTCTGTGTCTGAATATGCAATTAGTTCAAATCTGGAATCCTTCGGATACCATAAGCCTATGTTATAGGACTATCTAAGGTATCGAAAAATCCGCTTAAACTCTTTAAGGTGTTTGACTGTAGGACGTGCTTGATAACGAGCATAAACAAAGGTGGCAAAAGCAATATCTGGGTGACTAGCCGTTAGATACATGAGCCCTCCAATCATTTGACGATAAGTCATTTGGTCAGTAGGAGTGCCTTGTAAATCAAAATCCAGTCTCTCAGTGGCCATAGGTGTGCTCATGGAGACACATTCATCCATACCATGTTTCTTTAAAAGCTCAATTGCATATTGTGACTGACTAATGAATATGCCACAGGGCGATTAATGAACTTAAAGGCCAAGAAAGAATTTAAGTTCACCCATCATAGACATTTCAAAATTATTTTTCATAAGATTTGCAAATCATTTTGAAAAATCTAGATTAGTAGACCCAAAAATGATGTCATCAACATATACTTGAACAAGTAATATGTCTCCCCCGTGACATCGTGTAAACAAAGTCGGGTCAACAATACCTCTAGTAAAATGGTGTTAAATTAGAAATGAAGACAGTTTGTCATACCATGCTCGTGGAGCTTGTTTGAGACGGTATAGTGCTTTCTTTAACCTGTAGACATGGTATGGAAAGTCTGGATCGACAAATCCATCAGGTTGGCTAACATAAACTTCCTCTTTCAATGGACCATTGAGAAATGCAGTCTTGACATCCATCTAAAAGATTGTAATAGTTTTAGGTGCAACAAAAGCAACGAACATTCGAACGGCTTCAAGACGAGCTACAGGAGCAAAGGATTCCTTAAAATCGATGCCTTCTTCCTGCTTGTAACCCTTCGCAACAAGACGAGATTTGTTTCAAATAACAATATTTTCTACATCACTTTTGTTCTTCCAGAGCCATTTGATAGCAATTATATTCTTTCCATCTGGTCTAGGAACTAGTTCCCAAACATCTAGTCTCTCAAATTGATGCAACTCATCTTGCATTGATTCTATCCAGCTGTGATCTGACATGGCTTCTTTGATGTTCTTTGGTTCGAGAGTGCTGACTGTTAATGCATACATGCATACCTCAGAATCAGTCTGAAGTCGTTGTCGAGTCATCATAGGTTTGGATGGGTCACCAATTACTTGTTCTAAAGAATGAGCTTTAGTCTAGATATGTGTTGAGGGTTGTACTTGGTGGAACTCATGCATATTTGATGGATCTAGGGCCATTGTAGATGACTCAGCTTCCTCAAAGTTTAGGACATCATATGGAACAAAGACCATATTACCATTAAAATCTGCAGAGTCTTCTTGATTGGATTCAGCAGCATCATTCAATGAGATTGGAGAAGTTTGTTCTTCGGATGTAGTTACAATGGGAGGAGCCTCGTGTTCTTCAACAACAATTAAAGATGTCGAAGGTGAGTCTTCATGATTATGAACTTGTTGTGCAGTGGAATGGATGGACGTTTCAAAAGACTTCTTCTCAAAGTATTCTTCATATATTGGCCCGAACAAATTATCCAAATCTTTTTTAGATGGAATATTCATGGATTCTGCTAATGAATCATCATTAATGAATCGTTGAAAAACGGGTTCTAAACTGTCGTGTTCAGAAGATAGCTGTAAGCTCATCAAACTTGACGTGGATGGTTTCCATAATCTTTTTGGTGCGTCGATTTTAAATTCAAAACCCTCTGGATGTTTCTGAATAACCAATAAAGATACCAATGTCTGCTTTAGGTTTTATTTTTCCAAGATCATCTCAGTCATTTGTTGGATAACACAATGAACCAAACACATGAAAATACTCCACGTTTAGTTTTCTGCCATGAAGAAGTTCGTATGGAGTTTTGTTGTACCTTGTATGAATTATTGACCGATTTTGAGTCAAGCAAGCGGTGGAAACTGCCTCGGCCTAAAGAAATTCTAGTAAGCGTGAAAAGATAAGCATTGTGCATGCAGCCTCGACAAGAGTACAATTACGTCATTCAACAACACCATTTTGTTGAGGCGTACAAGCAATCAGAAATTGTTGCATAATGCCTAACTTATCATAATGAGCTTTAAGAGTTGCATTCTTGAATTCAATACCGTTGTCGGTGCGAATCTTGCAAACTTTGGCATTGTAGTTCAATTGAACTCGAGTAATAAAATTCTTGATTATCTCTGGAGTCTCATATTTTGTGAGAAGAAAATATACCCATGTGAATCGAGAATAATCATCAACGATCACAAGAATATATCGCTTTTCGTTGATTGATGCTACCCGCATTGGTCTGCATAAATCCATGTGTAACAATTCTAACTTGAAATGATTACTTGGAACCACTTTAGGTGGATGAGAAGCTTTCTTGCCCTTTCCCCGCTCACATGCAGAACAAAGGTGATATTTGCCGTATTTGAATTTCGGAAGACCATCAACCAGGTCGTGTTTGGTAAGATCGTTTATGGTACCAAAATTAAGATGTGAGAGTCTGCGGTGCCATAACCATGACTTTGTCGAAGTGGCTTTGGACATAAGACAAACAGGTGAAGAAGCAGCCATATCAAAAATGGAGATAGTATATAAATTGGATTCACGATCTCCTGTAAGCAGATCATCTCCTTCCAGATTTCGCATGTAGCATGATTTTGAGCGAAAAGCAACTTCTAGATCACCGTCATAGTGATGTTGCCTTGTACATAATCACCATAGCCTGTAATTGCTGCAAAATGATCGTTCCCAAAGCGGACGGTTCCCATGAATTTCTCAACGAAATTTTTCAGCAGTGATCGATCACCCGTCATATGCTTTGAACAACCACTATCAACAATCCACAAAACGATTTGAACTACCTGCAATACATGAAGACAACATTTCCAGACAAGCTGACAATTTGACTACCCATTTTTTAACAAACACCGATGTTTTAACAGTATGTCGACTATTAACATTCGGAGGTGTTTTAACAGGTGACCAACCAACATTTGGTTGTAATTCGTACCACTTTTGCCACATATGACTAGTTCTAATTTTGTTCTTCATGTAGTTGCTAAGTGAACTGTCTTAGAACTTAAAAGCACTAGAAACCTTATGTTTGGCACTTAAGGGAGTAACCGCAACAATCTTAGTTTTGGAAACTACAGGAGTAGTATCTAAGGACTTTGATTGAACGGTCTTAACATAAAACCTAGTCTTTGAAACTACGGGAGTAGGATCTTCAAACTTAGATTTTATTATTCTAGAAGTAGTGAATAAGGCTCTCCTAGCTTTCGAATGCACATTCAATTTATATTTTGCAAGACAATTATCATGACATGGGATAAGCACATTTTTAGCACAAGAAACACACAATACGTTCTTCGCTATAAGAGCGTTTTAATATCATCATTAGTTACAATCTTTTTGTTTGAATCAACATTCTTAGATGCAACATCTGATCTTTTATTTGACCTAGCAAAAACTTCTACATTCTTTGATGAATTCTTAGTGTTGGATAAGACATTATTCTTGAACGATGAATCTCTATTAGATGGTCTTCTAACACTAGAAATAGCTCTCAGTCTAGTAGAAGATAAAACACTCTTAGCTTTGTTGGTATTTGTGTTTTGTGTCTTTTCAACTTTGTACATTCCCGGTGCTATGACATTTTTGTTTGTTTCAACAGCTTGTTATTTGTTAGGTGAAGTCTGTAAAGTGACTGTTTTTGACAAGACATGTTTCTCTTATGTTTTAGGAGCAACAATTTTCTTTTGAAAAGCTTGTTTTTTTAACGGTGTCACATAAAGAAAATTATGAGAATCATTATCTTTGCCAAACTTAGTATTCACAGACTTACCTTGTTCAACATTTTTCAGTTTAGCTTTTAACTCATATATTGTTATCAAAAGATCTTGATTTTGAGCACGAACATCCGCGTAGGCATATGTATTTTGATTAACATTCTCAATCAACTCATTGATTTCCTCTTGAGTTTGAGTTCGTATCCTTTTGATTGAATCGAAAAGCTTTTGATATTCTGTTTTGACATTTTCTCGTTCCTTTATCAAAGATTGTACTTGAAATTCCAAAGACACGTTCTCACTCTCAAGCTTTTCCATCTTTGATATCCAAGAGGTTTCACAAACGTTTTTCAATGAAGATTCACATTTTCGTCTTTCTTTTTCATGTTGCAATTGTAACTCAAAATCAAGACTCTGCTTTTGACATCTTTAAACATCGTTTTCAAGAATGTTTATTCGTTTTTGCATTCCCTCTTGGATTTCAATGAAGTCCCTTTGAATTTTCTCAATTTCATCATGCATTTTATTGTCTATACATTCATGACTCAACAACACACAACACTCGATTTCATGCTTGAGTTTTGCTTCCAAGAGTTGTTCTTTCAAAAGTTCATGTTGTTTCCATGTTTCACTAAGATCATTTTCTATTGAGTCAAAAACATCTTTCATTTCTTTTACATCTCTTGAAAATCGTTTTTGAAAGATTTCAAAATGCAAATGCAACTCATGAAGAATTGGTTTTACTTCTTGTTGACAAAAGTTAGTTCACCGTATTTCTTCCGAAGAGGTGTAGAAAATGCTTTCTCGTTTAGAATTCGTTTGTAATAGCTCAAACAATGTTTTGAAAACATTTTCCATTTTATTCAAATCTATGAGCATTGGATTTGCACTTGGCATTGGTATCACGGTTGGTTTTGTCTCAAAAGATGAATACGGTGAACTTGCATTTGAAGAATTTTTAGAAGATATAAAAGAAATGAGAAATATTTTTGTTCAACATAAAATTCCTCTTGTGGAACAAAATATTCGTAAAGAGCATTTAACTTTTTGTAATCAATTGTCCAAACATTTTGTTTTTCCTCAATAGAAATTGGATCTTGTGATTTCTTTTTCATTTTGATTTGACTCTTGGTTGCATCATCAAGTATGTCCTCAGTATCTCTAATATTCATTTGAATTTTAGAATCATCAAGGCAAGAAGCATCGTATAATTTTGGATTTTGAGAAATAGCTTTCTTGAGAGTATAAGGATTTGTGTACCCTAAACCATGTTTTACTTTTAAATCATAAAATGACATTGGTTTTGGTCCAAGCATAAACATTCCTTGTAAGGAGTTACCTATTTTCAACACAACATCTTCATTCTTTTTAGCTCTTGCTTCAAGATCTAGAACAGTGTCATGATATTTATCTTCGTTTTCACTCATTTTGCGTTTTAAAATTGACTGTGTCTTTTGAAGTTCCACAGTTTGTCGTTTTAATTCCACAACAGACAATTCTAATTTACCACGTTGTTGTTCTAAATCTCTAATAACATCTCGATCATGAATAAATTGAGATTGTGACTCTTGATCAAATCGTATTGCTTTTCGATCAGCCTCAATATATTCATCAAAATAGGTAGTGTTATTTCCTTTGTTCATTTAAAAAACATGAACCTTTTCCTTATACGACTCAAGCTGTTTAGTCAACACTGTGTTTTGTTGTTGAACTTTTTTAGCAATTATTTGTTGTTTCTCAGCTTCCTTATACACATTTCTAGCTAATTGCTCTAATGCATATGATTCTTGAACATTGTTATCGTATTCAACACTGCCACTATTAACATCTCTATTTGGTTCATCAAATATAATATTGCTATCAATTTGATCATCACCAATTGTGTTGTTAATAATTTTAGGTTGCTTCGGATACTTTTGTTCTTATGCATCTTTAGCAAATAATGGATTAACATAACTGGTGGATGGTGTTTGTACCTCGCTAAGAAATGCAGAATCATAGCTTGGCCCTTCATTAGAATCAAAGTTTGTTGGTTGAATCCTGGCCATCAAGCATATATTTGCACTTAGTTTCTCAATTTCTTCCATCCGTAAAGCATTAGCAAAGAGAAATTCATTCTGTTCATCGGTAATAATTACTCCTGATTCATTTTGTTTTGCTAGCAAAATTTGTTCCATGAAATACTTTGAATCCCGAACTCTTGGCTTTGGACAATTACAAGCATAATGACCTTTCTCACTACAGTTGTAGCATTAAACATTTGTTGCAGTTCTTGAAGACGTAGTTCGAAGAGTTCTCTATATGTTTCTAGCATCATTTTGAACATTGTTACCCTCAATGATTTCCTCTTGAACATATGAACGTCTTATGTTTCTGCCATCATTTCCATAATTTTTGCTTTGAATGTTTACTCTGTCACCTTGAACAATTGCTTGATTTTTGGTGTTAGAAGAAGTATGAAGATGATTATTTGTTGGATTAGAGAAACGTTGAGTAATCGTACGAGCAAGTAAAATCATTGCTGAGGTGAGTGGATCTTCAGAATTGTTTTGAATAGCATCTCTTTGATAGTCATCATCATAATCAACCACTGAAGAGGGATGTGTGACATAGTAAGGTGTTGTAGTTCTGGAAGAGGAACCCGTATGTGCCACCAACGCAAGAGGATCATGTGATTTTTCCAACTGCTTTACTCTTGATGCATTTACCAGTTCCTCTGTCAATATTTTTGCAAGGCGAACTTAAGTAACATACTTCAGCCATTCAGGTTGTAAACAATTTAGGAACTTTGTGTTAATAGTGACTTTTGGAAATATGATGCCATTTCTTTCCAGATCATTCATTAGCTGAGCAAAACGATTGTAGACTGACACCAGTGCTTCTCCAGGTTCAACAACAAATTGGTCAAACTCATTATTGAAACGTGTTTCCCTGTCAACTTTGTTTTGCACAGTTCCTCGCATTAAACGTTCAACTCTTTGCCACATGGCTTTTGCAGTAGTGCAAGCATCCACAGAGTTATATATGTCATTTGGGATAGAGATTAAAATCAAATTCATTGCTTCAATCTCAGCTTCATAGTGTTTCAAATCATCTCCTCTTAAGTCCTCTTCTTTTTGCATCTTTGGTGCTTCAGTTTCAGAAGGATTGAAAATTCTAAACTCATATGGACCTTCATCAATTGCCTTGTTAAGCCACTTTCTATTTTCTCTCTTTCGATTGAGGTATCTTCTAAAACGACTTGCCCATGGTATATAGCTACCTCTTTCAAGCATCGGAGGTCTAGTATCAGAACCGGCATCAACAAGAGATTGTTGATGTGTATTAGACGTCGACATTTCTTGTGATTCAAAGATTGGATCTTTGTAGACGAAAAAGAGTTCTATTCGTGATATGCGTTTCACACCTTTGTCGAATATTGACTAAATGCAACACACTCGATGTTTTCGAATTTCGAAATACTCTTATCGACAGTCCTTTAATCAAATTCAATTTCAGCCAAAATAATTCTCGAATATTCAAATTCGGAATAGTTCTCGGATAACATTGTAATCAATTTTGGAACCGTATCTCGGATAGTATGATCTCGGACAAGACTATGATCAATTTTGAAACCTTCCTTGGACAATATAGATCTCAGACAATTCTATTAATAAATTTTGGAACTTTTCCTAATTTCGAGCTACACTCTTTTTAAAATGCTCGTTCAATCAAAATTTCGACATACTCACTACGATAAAACCGTAATGACGTTAAATTTGATAAAACACTAAGTTTTAAGTACTTCTAAAAATGAATCCTCACAAATTCGATGAAACCGAAAATGTTCGAAAATGTTCGAAAATGTTCACAATTCCGATAAAACCGAAATTAATAAGCACTTCAAATTCACAACCCCAAAAAATCAATATCAAAATGTGACATTTTCCCTAATTTCCATAATTTTGATAAAACCGAGATTGTGACAAGTATCAAATATGTTCCGAAAATGATATTCCTAAAGCGAATTTTGATATAACCGAAAATTCATGTATCTATTACAACTTTTATCACCTTTCTGAAAATGATACTCAATCCTAATACACACTTTTCGATATAACCAAAAATGTGTGAAACTATTACAATACAACAAATGAAATCGAAAATGATAAACAAACACCTAATACACCATTTTTTATAAAACTAAAAACGAGTATAACTATTACAACTCAAATCACACAACACTAAAGAATACCGAAAAGTGATCAAAACTCGATAAACACGTCGAATATGTAGAAATGCAAGTCTTTCACAATTTCTAAATTTTATAACAAAAGAGAAAAGGGATGGAAAATGAGTTTGTTACAAGCCTTAACCACCTAATGATGATTAGGTGGCTATTTATAAGATAAGGAGGAGAGCTTCCTTTCCTTTATTTTTCTAATTTTGCTATTTAGTTCCTAGTCTTTGGATAATATGCTATTTTCTACTTTTAGCATATTTCTCCTTATTACAAAATACTTTCTAATATGAGAAATAAAGACTAAACACTAAAAATAAAAAAAACCATTTAAAATATCATAATCCACACTTTTATGATCCTAACACGGTACCCAGCTCTCTTAGGCTCTCGTATGATTGTTGCTCGAGTAGTTATAAATACGCTAGTCTTTGGTCCCTTGCTTCAAATTCTGTCTCCTTTTACGACATCATATTGTCGTTGTCGTACTTCATATATTACTTGGTTATATTTCCTTTAATGTGCAGGTAACACCTCCCAAAGACGGTTTACTTCGTTGAAAATCCTCTCACCACTCAAGTTATTTAACTTGTATTGGTAAGTTGGTATGAAGAGAAATTGTTTTAATAGCAAACAATTGGTCAAAAATTTATGGCTTTTCCCTTATTTTCTTCCCACGCACTCAATGCACGTTGATGAGGTGCAAAATATTACGGCTTCTAGGGGTCATTTAGCCCTTAATTTAATGCACATTGTATCATTTTTTGCCCTAAATCCTTTATTTTTTTATTTTAGGTGTTTGCGAATGCATTTGCTAGAAACGTACAAGTTTTGGGATCGTTTGAACGAAGAACTGATGAAAAAGACAAAGTTTCAAGTTCGTTACCGACAACTCTGACGTGATCACCAGAAGTGCCCATAAAGTGAGAAATTAAATGGTTTTATGAAGACTCGGTGTGTTGAGACGACCAAGGTGATGGCGTCACGACCCTATGGTGACGACGTCACAACCTTCAACCCCGACGGCGTCACACAAGGATGGTGGGAAATAACCTAAATGATAACGACCAAGTGACAGTGTCATATGCATAACCTGACATCGTCACATCCTTTAATCTATATAGAGTTTCGCATTGTTTTCATAATTTCGTGTGGAATTCTTGGAAGCAAAACCCTAACCGAACTTGGAGTGTTTTTTAGAGCTTTTTGCCTGATGAACTCATATGTATTGATGAGATAAGTTATTTGATTAATCATTCAATTATGTCTTTCATTTCTTGCTTGATTATGTTGTTTACTTGATCTTCAATTGTTATGTTAGGCTAGATCACTTAGTGTTTATTTAGGATTTGCATGAAACTTGCTTAGTTTATAATTCTTACCTTGTATTGATCCTTTGTTTGATTGTGTGTTGTTTAATTTTTCAATTAATTAGGAAACGTGGTTGAGAGTCTTTCCCCTAATTAGTTGTTTAGAGACTACAAGCTAGTTACATGGATAACTTGTGCCTTTAGTTCTCACGTCCCTCTAGTTAACTAACATGGTAACTAACTATATCACCCCTATCTAATACTCGTCCCTCTGGTAATTAGCTACGAAACCTGGTCATCACATGTCACTGGTTAGAACTAGTAAAAGAAACTTACGCATTCAGTCAATCAAATGAGTGATAGTCAGTAGGTAGAATTGGATAGCTAGCAAGGAGTAGTACACCCTTAACATATACATTTTTCCTCTCATTAATTCTCACCACAATTTACGTTCCTTGTTATTTAATTTTTCTTGCAATTTAGGTTAATATTGGTTATAAAACAAACTCTCTTAAACCCATGATATTTACTTGTTTTCATAAAATACAAAAATACTTTCCTCTCACCTTTTAGAGCAAATTTTCATACACTACAAACCTACATCGTTATTCCTGTAGAGAACAATCAACATCTGGTTTTGCATATACTACACTACAACAATTAGATACACTGCCTAGGGGGTTGTAAAACTTCAGTGTTGCAACCACTGCATCACATGCCATGTAGATCGCTCAATTATGTTGTCGTGAAAACAATATGTGAAAGTCAGTATCGAGGTTATACACGTGATCAACTCAACACCAAGCTCAAGAGACTCATACAATGAAAACTGCCAGAATATTACATTTTGTTCATTTAATAACGTTTTATCAAACATGATTCTACTTGTTCATGATTAAAAGTTTAATGTTTGATGAATACAAAAAACACCCTTTTAAGTTTGCTAAAAGTACAAAATAGCACTTAAACACAAATTAAACATTTTTCTTTATTTAAGAACACATATACTAATCAGAACTTTGAAAACAATGTTTTTTTTCTTTTTTAGATATTCAACATAAATCTAAACTATAATTGTTTAGTCTTGACTATAGTATGTGTTTTTTAACAAACCTTTACTGTATTTTGTAAATGTAGTTCTTAAAACAATGTTGATTACATTATTTATATTTTATAATACTAAAACTTATTACATAAAAGATAATCTATCAATCCTATTAGACTTGTGGGAGTGGACATGACATCCACTCTGTGAGTGGCTCTTTCATACGTGAGAACCAAAAACATCAAACCCACTCTCCCGTGAGTGGTATGAAAAAGCCAGTAGAGTGGTGAGAGTCTCACCTAGCGTGAGCATGCTTAAATCGTGGCCCCCTTGTTTAAACATAAATATTCGACCGTTAAAGTTTATAAAAAAATCATTTCAACTGTCCTCTTTTTTACTTACAAATACCCATATCTTCACCATTTTTAAACACAACTTTCCCATTTTATATACATCCTCTCCAACTTTACTTCTTATTTTCACTTTTACAAAAATATCTCTTGAAAAGACTCCCTGAAACACCAAACAACATCAACGCTGAACTACTGAAACTCTCCTCCGACACCTGACGGCACATTTGTTCTTGGAAACCCATCACCGAACTCACAAATGAGCTTATTACGTCCATAATCATACTATTTTAACCAACCTTACCCAAACCAACCATATCGAAACCTGGCACCGACACCGGCAATAGAACCATACCCAAACCCATACGCGTTGAGCAAATATTCACAAACAAATGCGTTTAGCCGATTCCACTCACAACCAAACGTGTTCCCATTTGATAACACCAACTACGTCTCGCAAACTCATATGGGTGGTTCGTCATCACAACCACATACAAAACAACCCATGTATTACATTCATGCATTCCCAACCGAAGATATATAGTCACCTCAATATTTGGAAGATATGTACCAAAACACTGCTCGTGAGGAATCTTCCATTGAAATCACGGCCCCACAACTAGCATAAAAGCCGTCTAGAAGACGCCAAAAGAGGATGTTGTTCAAAATGAGGATGCACCCCGGTACACTGCATGGGCCAGTGAGGAAGAAATTGCGTTGTGTAAAGGTTGGGTTCACGTATATGAAAATAGTGCCAAAGGTAACGCAAGGAAAACGGATGGATTTTGGACTGAGATGTTAGAGTACCTACGCAACAAAACAAAGCAACCCGATCATCGAATGTACGATATGAGGAACGGGAAATGGAAGACGATTCGACCAAAAT